>JAAAKE020101232.1:0-18393 GCA_010014785.2 Anisolabis maritima
AATCAATTTTGGGGGCCCCCATATTCGACGGGGCCCTAGGCGCGCGCCTAGTGCGCCTTGCTTATGATCCGCCACTGCATGTATATATATATATATATGATTTTAGGTTAAAAAATTCGTTTCCCCCTTCAGCTAATAATTTTTTGAAATAAATTAAATTTAAATTAGAACATGAAACCAATTATTAAAAATTAATTCATGAATATTTTCCTCTTTTTTTTAGGTTACTCCCTAAATCCAAAGTCGTTTTGGAGACACTTATGGGACTTGTTTGGAAAATAAACATGGCTAAAAGAATATTGTGATCACCACACTCCTGCAGTCATCTTGTAAAGTTTCTTCCTGAAATAATATCAAGTAAGACTCCGTTTATTTTAAAGGAGACTCAGATTTTAATGGGTTAACAAATTTTATAGTTTCACATGAGTTTAGAAATTTGAAACTTAATTTTATAAACTATCAGTTTTGTTATGTTTATAATATTTTTTTATTATTAATATTGGGAAATAATTATTTATAATATTATGATCTTGAAACTAGATAATTCAAAACTTCTGCACTTCTCCAAATAATCCACTAATCGTTAGTTATTTATGGATAATTTTAATGTGCTTAAACTCTTGTGAATCTCTAATATAAATGGAATTTGATAGACCCAAAAG
Source organism: Anisolabis maritima (assembly GCA_010014785.2). Classification (NCBI taxonomy): domain Eukaryota; kingdom Metazoa; phylum Arthropoda; class Insecta; order Dermaptera; family Anisolabididae; genus Anisolabis; species Anisolabis maritima. The sequence continues at coordinate 663 of JAAAKE020101232.1, forward strand.
CAAATAAATTAAACTTTTATTAAAAAAATAACATGAAATATAACACAAATAAAAAACAAAAATAAAAGTAAAACAAATAAGCATAAAATATTGGCCACATTGATTCGAAACATTAATAATTGTAATAATATATTCATTTGAAAACGCTAAAGTTATTTCACAATCAAAAAGAAAAATATAGTTTAAATATTAAAATTTTTTCGAATTAAAAAATCCAAATTATTATTTTATTGCTTCACATAAATATTTGATTTAAATATTATTTAAATAAAAGACAGAGCCAGTTTTAGTTTAGATTAGAAAGATTTTTAGATTTTTTTGGTTCAATTTATTTTAATATTTACACAAAAAAATGATGTGGATCAGTAATTCCCAACTAAAATTTATTCGCAAACCGGTTAAAACAAGAAAAACTTGAAATTGAACTTAATTTTGATTCTATATCATAATAAATTAAATTAGTAATTAACAAATTTTCACTTTTCCGCGGTATCTGACAGACATGTTTGAAAGTTTTTTCACAATTGATCTCATACTGTCCGATGTTGTTATTTATATATAAATAATAAAATAAAAAATAAAATAAATTAAATAAAAAATTTATTTCATATATAAAAAACAACTTAACGTGGTACAAATTGAAATGCACGGTTTTTGGGATGCACTGATGAACTTGGAGGTTATTTTCATTTTTCTTTACTATAATTTTTCCTTCTCAAGTAGTTTTTTTATTTTTTAAAATAACTATTTATTTTCTTTATATTTTAGAAAAAAAATTTCATTCTAAAAATTCAAAATTTTTCTTGATAAATTTCTCGGTTCACAAAATAATACTTCTCGATCTGTTATTTTATATATAAATAAAAAAATACAAATAAAATAAAATAAAAGTTTTTTATATATAAAATAACTTATTATTATTTCCATAATTAAATAAAGAGATGTTTAAAAATGAAAATCAACCAGCTTGGCTCCTCTACCTTCCTTCCCTTCCTCTCATACACATATAGGAATTTTAGGCCCAAAATTTCTTTCTTTAGGCTAGAAAACTTGGCTGCTCATCTGCTGAGACCTTCAAGGAATACACGGTGTGTACATACCCGATTGCCATTTTGCCAATTCTCTAGATGAAAGGAAGGGTTAAAGGGAGGGTTTTTAGCTACAGGGCTTCTATTTCAGAATTCTTCGAGCGATTCGATGGAGGTGGAGGAAACTGCAAGTATTACCTAACCCTCTGAGATAGGATTTAAGTTTAGATAGATTAGGCTTAAAAATTGTAGTATTTATTATTTTAACTTATCTGGCTCACTAGGTTGCAGAAGAGGGGAGCAAGAGGGCTCCTTCATTAATCAGGTTTTTAATTTATCACAAAAAAAAAATAAATGGCCGAAAATAAAAAAAATATTTTGATATTTTATCAGATTGGACGTCATCCAACAAGAGTCCTTTTTACTTTAAAAATTTGCCAATCTAAGTCTCCTGCTTTTTTTAATTTAGCGGATCCTGTTATCATTTAAGGGGTCGAGTTTCATGAAATTATTTGGCTGAAGAAAATTTTTTATTGCATTCCATTTTTTTTTTCACTTTTTATAAATTTTTTTAAATCAATTGCCAGTAGCCTTTACACTTTTATTATTTTCCAAATTTTTAGAAATTACTTTCTTTAACTCTTGGTCGGAAGGGGAGTTTTAATCCCCAAAACCCTTCTAGGATCCGCCTCTTAAATACGTAATATGTATCACTTCTGCGCGACAAAAAGAAGATAAATCAAATAAATTACTTTTGAGAGATACGGTTTGAAAATTTAATAAAAATTTATAGACACACAATTATAAATCTAAAAAGAAACTTTTTAGGTTATATTTTCTATTTTATACAAAATTTTTTTAAAATATCTCGTGTCACCCAAAGATCATTTTCACTTTTAATTTTTAGTTCTAATTCAATTAATTCACTTCACTTCTAATTTTAAATAATTTCCTTTATCACTATTTGAATTGATCGCCTTTTTGTCTAAACATGACTAGCCTATATATTTTTTTTGCGCGCAGTAGGGATCTATATAATAATGAACCAAAGGCATAATAAAAATATAAAAAATATTTTTTTCCAAAATTCCATTGCTATAATATTATTTTTTATTAATCTTAGATTAATATTTCAAAATTAATTTTTGATTGATTATTTAAAATATATATAAAGTCCTTGATATCATGTAATTCGTCTCCATAGTTAAGTTCATCAAGTAGAATTGTTTAAATTGATCTCATATATACAAACCGATGACTATTTTTTACATTAGAGATATTTGCGAATGTGGCATGATTATCGCAATTTCCGCTAATGTCCAATGGTTTTTTATTTTGCCTTTGAAATTTTGGATTATATTTAAGTTTGATTTTCTTTGTAAATATTTTTGTAAACAAGAGGTCTCTCTTTACTCTTCTCGCTAGAATGCATGCAATATCTTTAACCCCGTTAGGTAGTCTAGAGTCTGGAGGAAAGAGAAGAGTTCTTGGTTTTTTTTTTTCATTTTTTATTTTTAAAACTCAAAAACTGAAATTTGTCATGTTTCAATGGATTCTTGATTCTGATCACAAAGATTTCGAACAGCAAGAGAATATAAAGATTCTCTTGTGGAGAGTAATAACATAACTTAAATTAATGACTAATAGGCTTAGGCAGGGATCACTTCTAATACTCAGTTCAGTTCGGACCTTTGTGTTAAGAGAATATGTCCAATGAAAATACAACAAGTTTCATTTCGGACAAAATTAATAGAACTATATTAATTTTTACAAATCATTTTGGCCAAAATTCAATACATGTTCTGTGTTTTAGATTAGGGAATGGTAGAGGTGTGGGGGATCACTCTCCATGGGCTAATATATTTTAGCATAGGTCCTTTAGTTTAGCTTCACTCAAATATGGATAATTTTTTTGAGTTTGGGAGAGTGATCACACTTAATGAATATGCAATTTTGCACACTCTTTGAAATACGTTTTTTTTTTTGATTTTTGCTTTTTATGCGAAGAACAAAAAGAATTTTGCCTGAAGCACATTCTTTTTGCATCTATGTATAATAAGAAGATTCATTAAAAGAAACGATGAACAGAAGATAAGAAAATTTTCATTCAAGAAAGAAAACAAATCATATACAACTATTCTGTCATAAGAAGATGTTTACATGAGTATTAATTTATTTTGTTTTCTAAAATTCTAAAATTCTAATTATATTTTATTATTGCGTAATGTTATATGTATAATATGATATGATATGATATAATGCGATATGTTATATGTATAATAAAATAAAAAATTTTCCTTTATACTTTTGCAGTCTTAAAAGCCATCTCGTATTCTTAATTAATTCACCAATAGAATTAATTTTGAATAAGATTTTATTTGTTTGAGATTTTTTTGTTTAGTTAACTTCTACCTAGAACAAGGCCTGAAAAATATCTTCACGTTTCTTCATACATCTTAGCTGGTGAATCTGGTTCTTCATTATAATAAAGTAATTAATTTTTTTTGCAATTATACTATTTTTAATATTCTTGGTTTCCATATTGGATCCCTTTTATGTTATTTTTTGTAATTTTCTGACTTTGTTTTTCTAATCAGCAAGAAAAAAACTCATATTTTTACTTTGATTTTTAAATTTGATACTTCGATTTTGTGTTATTAAGTACCAACTACAAGTTCTAACACAAAACCCCCTTCTCATCCCATTTTTATTTTCACTGTCTATGATATCCATTTCACAGAAGATTCCTTTACTCGCTATTTTCCAAAACCTAAGCCCCTCTAAGGAGGGACTAACCTATTGTAAGAAGAGAGAAACATTATTTATTATGAGAAAAGAAAAAGTTATAAGATGTGCCTGGCCATCCAGATTTTTTATTTTAACTGCCATTTATATTGGAGTATTAAACTATTTCGTGAAGAAAGTGATAGAAAATATACTAAGCTTATAAAAAACACGATCACAAAATTTTTTTCTAAAGCTTCCCTTTTACGGAAAAACCGATAAAGAAGATAAGTCTTTAAAAGCATATAAATGCTTGTATATATAGAAAAGAATTTAAGATGATAAAAAAAAAAAAACAAGAAATGGGTTAAGTTTATCGAAGTGCTGCTTTTTCGTTTCCTAATTTCCAATTGGGTATACATCAAGATGTCAAAACGTGAACGTCCTCATTTTGAGAGATTAGTTGATTTTTTATATAAATAATACGAGAGAGAAGACCAGTTTCAATTCCGGTTTTCCGCTATTTTTCATCGTTGCATAATACTAGAAGGTAAAGGAAAAAAAAAAAGCTAGAACTGACAGTTATTTCAACGTTGATAGGATAATAAGAGGTCAAATGAACAATACCTACGGGTCAATTAAGGAAACAGCTAAAAAAAATTAATTCACTATTTAAATCACGGATCAAAGTTCTTCAATAATTAAGAACAATATATTTTTAAAACAACTCTGATGATCAGAATCTCGGACTTAACCAATTTGACTTATTGGAATGAAAAACTAGACACGAAGCTGCTGCCTACAACTAAATGGTCAAGGGATTTTGTACTTTAAAATATTTATCTAGATTTTAATTTTATCTATATTATTTCTATAGAAATTTTTTAACACATTTTTCAACTTCATTTTTCAAATTTTTGATTGGCAGCTTTTATAAATATATATTAATGCGTATACAAGGGGGAAATAATTTTTTTTTTTTCAATTTTAAGTCTTTTCGGCTGCCGAGCCCATTAAGACTATAAACTGTACAATTATATTACGACCCTATGGTTTAGGTTCGGATTCGAATTAGCAAATTACCATTAATAAAGAACTGAACTCTATGTAAAAATGTGATAATGTTGATAGTATTGAATTTTACTATATTCATTACATTATTTGAACTATATTGTAATCAAAGGTCCATCCCCCCTCTCCCCTAAAATTAGCAAGTTTATATTTTATATATAACTCATACAATACTCCTGCATTTATATGAAGGAGTGGGTGAGAGATCCCCCCCTCCCCAAAATTGTCCCTTGTATCTAATTGTATATAATTTTAACCCACTTCGAAAGTGCCGTTTATTGATATGATATTATGTCTTGTAAATCAACAAATATATATAACATTCATTACCCCCCAAAATTTAAGTCTGATACCCCATTGTATTCAAAAGTAATATACTAAATAGAATATATTGATCGCCAAAAAAAATTGATGTTCAGATTTCAACAGAATCACATGTTTTGGAAACCGTTGTTTCAAAAACAACTGAGTGACTGTCAACCTGATTTCTTAAAACGAAAAAACGTTAGAGGTTCAAATATGTTTGAACTTATTATAAAAAAAATTAGAAATTGAAATGAAAGGACATATATTTTATTTTGGGGCAGCAATGCTAAAAATTGTATAGCATAGGTCAGTATTTTCTCCATTTAATAAATAAAACACTATTTTTTAGTTTTTATTTTGGTATTAGCCGCCAACCGGTCCCCGAAATATTTCATCTATTTTCCCTGTGAGAGAGCGCTGACCTAGAATGAAATGCGAATATCTTCAGGGACCACTTGACCATATTCAACTTTGTCTCCTAGTATCATTAAAACTCTGATGAAGAAGTTGCGAAGAGAATTCCTGATGTTAAATAAGCCTAAGCAAGGCTGAACTTTGAATGGGGGCTACGAAGAACAACCTGTAAAATGGAACTCTGGCAACGATCCGCAACGGGATATCGTTATAAATATAAATTGCCCATAAATCCGAAATAACTTCTTTTCTTCCCTTATTTATACTAAGTAGTGCCACTCTTGATTCTTCGATATCAATCGGGACATTTAGAGAATTATTTACTTAATTTTTTGGAAATTCGCTCATACGATTTATTTACTCCTCTCCTCCTTAAAATTAATTAGACAAATGGTAACTTTTGTTTCGTTTTAATGGAAAGAGATCTACATAAATTTCAAAAATAATAAATTTAACAATAAGTAAAAGTTTATCAAATTTGATGGAACTTTAAATTTCATGTAACTCTTAATTATTCATTAAGATGAAACAAAAGATACAAGGAAGTCCAATTATTTTTGAAGCGGATAGTATGTAATCATAAATAGGTGACAACTAATAAAGTGAGTTTATTAGTAAAAATTCAAATTTTCCATGAGTGCTAGGAAATTCGAGTTTTTCCTATTAACATTTGTTAACAGTCACTGACAAGAAGAAATAAAAAATTTCGGATATTTACTGAAAGTTTCAATCAATACCCAATCTCACTACCTTTGCATTACTAAAATTGCAAGATTAAATTCAATATTGATTTATAATAAATTGACGCTCGAATTCGAACTACATTATACTAGTAAAAACCCGAATTATAGAAAAAAAAATAACTTCGGCTATTACAGATTTCCATTATTTATGATAGATTTTAATTTTTATTTTACGTTAGGTCATCTAGATTTGAGCCCTTTGTGTCTATTACTAGCTAGGGATACATTTCTGCTTTCTCTAGGAGGAGACTTTGATGATGTTAGATAATTTTGGGGTAAGCTGAATTTGAACCCGCGTTATGTTGCAGCTTGGGATCCTTAGCCACTCATCTTGTGCTATTTTCAGTAATATAAACCTAACCATACCACTAAATACAATAATAACTAACAAGCCCTGTCTCTTGGTGCAGAGCTAGAGGCTTCATGTACCAAAGGTTCACTTCCGGTCCTGAGCGGCAAAATTTTATTTATATTATATTGGCTACCAATTAATATAACTAAATAAATAATAACTAACTAAATAATATAACTAAATAAATAAGGAGTCTAAATGGCCTCAGATGCCGTAAAAGACTTAAAAAAAAAAAAAACTAACAACAGGCAGCCCAAATTATCAACGCACTAATGAATTTTCCAATTAATTGCTATATTGGACCTCTAGACCAAATTAATGCATGGTATATTTAAATCGGATATTTTCAAATCACAAGCTGTTCTCCAATTTGGAAAACCTTGACCTATAATATAGGTAACACAAATTCATTTAACTCTACTACTACTTAAGCTGAATGTTGAATGTCTTTCTTTAGGCAGAAGGTTTAGGTGTTTTAATATAATACGATCGCAAGAGTACCGTTGATAAAGTCAATAAATATCAAATGTGCATATAACATGAGAGAGGGTGGAACGTTGGGGAATAATAAATCTCTTCTAATTACGCACAATATAGTTATATCTTTTCTTCATTAAAATTTCATGAGCAACAACATTATATATTCACCAAATAAATTGTTTTTATTTTTTTTGTTTTTTAGATAAATAAAGAAAAATAAAGAAAATAGAGTTATCTTTTTCAACCATATTTTATTAATAATTTTTTTGTTTCTTTAGGGGTTTTATTTTAATATAAATAAAGTAATTTTTTGATAAAAAATTTATATGTTGTAAGATCTAATTTATTAATTCATTATACATTTTAGGATTTTTGCAATTTTCACATAAACCTCTTTAACCATTTTAATTAAAATTCATATATTTATTTGAAATTAGATTAGCTTAGCTTAACTCTCGAGCACTCAACTCTCTAATAAGCTTGAAAGGACTTAATAAAACAAACAGAAAGATGAGATATTACTGTTATTTATATACACAATGTCCCAGGAGGAAAGGACACTATTTCGTGGAAGTAAGAAAAAAACTTCAAATGAAATGAAAATAAGAAAAAACTTTGTATAAAGAAAACAGGTCTAAAAACGGCTAACAAAAGATTTCGCTTAGATATCTGTTTTGAAGGAAAAATAATAGGAAAACTACTGGGACACAAATTTTAAGGCTAAGCTAGTTGTCTTGTTATTAATATATGATCTAAAAAAAAATGTTCCCAAAAATTGATTTGATTATGTTTTGTATATGGTTGGGAAAATTTTACCCAAATTTAATATTTAAGTGCACCGGGAATGGATTCCATATTTCCAATTTTATAATGCCATAATATATTTTGTTATATTTTTAATCATTTTGCCTAAAATGTCATTTTTTCGAATAAATATATTTTTTTCATAAAAATAAAAAAACTATTTACTTTCCCGCACTATTATATATAATAGTAAAAGAAAGTATTATGATCATACTGTTCAATTTAAAGTTTTAAGTCAAAACCTCAAAAGTGCAAAAAAATATCTTAATGTGCATATGTGTATATGGTTTTTATTTTGACTCTGGAACCACTCATCGGAAAAGGATGAAACTTGACAATTATAGGTGGACCCTAGGAGAGCCCACATGGGCCCACTCCCCAGGATTTATCGCGCCCCACGATTTTCTCAACATCTGTTGGGCCAAATCTTTTGAAACTGTGATAATAATTAAGAAGCTTGTCTTCAGTTCTGGATCAATTTCATAAGAATCCGTTGAGAGGGAACGGTTTTATTCTAAAAAAAAAAAACGAAAATAAAATTTCATATAATACATCATCATAGAGAGAAAACTTTGAAATTATACTTAATATCATATGAAACTTATTTTTTAATCCAAAAATTAGCCTCTTCTTGCTTTCCTTTAGAATTACTTTATTTAAAGCCAATCTGACCTCAGATAACGTAAAAAACCTAAAGAAATGATATTTTTTCTCTGTTTGATTTTTATAATAATTTGATTATTATAATAAACAGTTGTTGTTATTATTATTATCTAATCTTTACGATAGAGAATTTATAAGAAATTTGATGGATTGATTTATTTTAATAACACAAAGTAATCTTATCAGCAACACTGATTGAAAATCACAGAATGAGTGATTAGATATATTAAACAGAATATATTGGATAACAAAAGGAGAGGGGAAAGGGAGTGGGAATAAAATCGAATTTAAGATATGATATGATAGTTACTAATAAAAATGTTTTTCGTTAATTCTGATTTATTTGTATCAAATATAGTGATTGTAAAAACAATTTGATATTGAGTTATCAAAAATATGAGATCCTCTATTCTATTCTATAAAAATATTTTTAGAAAATATCTGTCGGTGTTTGAAAACGAAATGTCTTAAAAAGAAAAAAGGTTGAGGGGTTGAAATAAATATTTAAGGAATGGATGCTTTTAGATAAACCGATCAAATGAAAGAACTAATTTACAAAAACACAAAGTTAATTTAATTAAAATCGGAGTCCAAATTAGATTTGATTTAAAACGTTTTTTTTTCTCCAGAGACTTTTGATTTAAAATATAAGATTTATACATTTAAAAATTGTAAAGGAAAAGTAGGAGTCATTGATCAAATAAAAAATCCCAGCGGGAAAATTTTTTACAATTCTCTAAAGTCCACAAAACTAATATTATCAAGAGGGATATCTAAAAAGTTTGAGATAATAGAATAGACCTGAGCTTACTATTATTTTTTTGTTCTCTGCTAACTTATTCATACATTTAACTCTAAAAACTTAAAAGAAAAAAGACTAAATTACGATACATTAAATTAAACATCTTCTTCGGATGTTTTTCTTTCATTTCTTTGGCCACAAAGGCCTTAAACATATCTTCTATTAGATTCATACGTACTATAACAATTATTCGCTCTTATTTATTCAAATCAAATTTTTATTAGTGTTTAAAAATAAAGAAAATTTGGTTGATTGAGCCCCAAAATTTGGAGAGAGGAGGTAAAGCTTCAATAGGAACATTTTTAATTCGTATTCATTAATTTATTTTAATAGACAAATTATTTAGAGGATAGATTCCCAAACTTTTTTCGCCTGCCGTCTCCTTTTCTAAAAAAATTAAAACTTTTCTTTTTTTGCCTTTCACCGCCCTTTTTTTTTTTTATAAAACGCCCCCTCACTTGAATTGAGACTACCATCGTCCCCCTGAATCATTTCAGTGATCTCTGAGAGGCAATATCGCTCACTTTGGAAACTTATGATTTAGAGGAACTTTTCGCCGTTTAGACTCATTCCTTTGTTATTTATATTAATTGGTAGCCAATATAATTTAAATAAACTTTTGTCGCCCAGCAGGGAAACAAACTGATCTTAGAAAAAAGAAAAGAGATCTCTACTTCTGCACCAAGGGACAGGGCTGTTAGAGGTACTCAAGTTTTTTAATTATTTAACATATAGATTTGATTTTTTTGAGGTGATGTATACGCCCCAAGATCTCCGATGGCTTGGGACGGTTGAAAGTCCTCTTGCACCCCGAACTCGCCTACGCCCTTAGCTTTCAAATGTTCAATGATTTTACAACCAAGTATTTATATAAATAGATTGTTTTTCAAGCTTGTGAGTTAGTATCATTCAAACACTTTTTATTCTCTTTAAAATTACTGGTTTTGGCTGTTATATTAAAATATCTCTAAACAAGATATTATCAAGATCCTTCCTCAAATTTACATACCAAATTTCATTAAAATTCTCAGTAAGAATAAATAAACATGCCTTGTTAAAATTTAAAAAGAGAACAGAGAATTTAGGCTTGACTACAAACAAACCGAGATCTTCATTAATTATGCATTCGTTAATAGATTACTATAAAGTGATCTGATATCTAACCTCTATCTCGAAATTCGATATAATTCGTATTAACAATTGAACTCCAGCTCCCTGGAGAAATGTTAGAGAAATTTGAGCACCGCCTCTGTCAATTGGAATTATGGTTAATTCAAAAAAGCCAAGAATTATCTAAATAATATTTGAAAAATTAGAAGATATATGGATTTAGTATATGTAGAGAATATGAATTTTTTAGAAGAGAAAGAGAGAATGTATTCATTTATCACTATGTCTATTTATCATAATCAGATATCGGATTTTAAACATTAAAAATGAATTTTTATTTCATTTGGATTGTAAAGGCCCACTTACCCAAGACACACACCTTAAACCCAGCCGATCTCTGGTTGTCGCCATATCGGCACCCCATGAAGTTACTTTATTTCCTAACTCTAACTCCTCCTATATTCATTTCTATCTACTCCTATATCGCATTCCATCCGGTCCCTTTACTCCAATATATTCTATACTAGGAGGATGTCCTAGTTCGAGGAGAGACTCTCTCAGCCCCTGCATGTAACCTTTCCTTGCGAAGAGTGCATCATTAAGAGGGATTCCTTATTAATGTCCCTATGAAAGGATGGGCTGTCACAACAATTCCCATTAAAAATGAATATATATATTTATATATTTGGACTTTTTTAATGTTAAAAAAGAGAATGTTTTATAAAGCAGGGCAGACATGATGGAAAAATAATTAAAAAAGCAAAAGCAGAGCCCTCTGTACTAGACCAAGTATCCCTTGTTATTACCTCCCCTACCTTATAGCAACACAACTAACCAACTTCTTTTGATTTTAATTCTGATCCTACCTTTTTAATTGCTTCTATATTTATTTGAAAAATATCTGGGTCTTTTTTTGTGTTTTTAAAAATATGATATTTACATTAACTAAAATATTTTAAACAAGATGATCAAAATATGACACAATAAAAGATCATTTCCCTTTAAAATCTCACCTCAGCATCTGAGGCCATATAGACTTTAAACAATTTCAAATATATTTTAGTTACAAACTCGGAGGTTAGAGATGAAGGTTTGCTTTTATTTTAAAATAAAAATCATTGTAATAGCACCATCCACCATACACTTTATTTATACACCACAGTTGGCTTAGTAACTAATCTAAAAAAAAAGCATAAAAGCCCACAATTTCCAACAAAAATCACTCTCCGTCTTTTAATTCCAGCTGACATCCCTTTTTATCTCCAATAGGGCGATGGGGATAATTAAAGCTTAGGGTTCTCCCCCAAGAGCTTGATCTACGATTTTTAGAATTAGCCAATTAGTCAATTTATAGAACAGGATTTACTAGCCTAAATTTAACGTGATCCCTGTAGAACGTTCATGTGCACGAAGGCCCAGATACATCTTCAATCCATCATGAAACTTTGGCCCTTCGTTTTCTATCCAATTTCGTAAGGTTAATTTTTTTTATTTATTTACATCTTCCTAAAGTTCTACTCTAATCCAACAGATCCTAAACTCTTTCTTTTCGGGCTTTAAACACCAACTTTATTTATTTAAAAAACTTCTGATTAAGGGCGATAATTTGAAGCAAGAAGCCACACCTCAGGCTTCAAAAGTTTCCTTTTTTTTTTTTTTAATATAAATTTAGGCCCTATTTGAAGATTTAAGAGGAACGAAGGAAGGTTTCTTTTTCTCAACAAAAAGTAGAATTGTTTGCCACTGATTCTGGTTGAAAAGAGACTTGTTACGAGCAATTATACAAAGTTATTTTATTTTAATTTAACATTATCTCCACGACAATGGGGCCTAGGCAACTTTAAGTATCATAACAAATTTATAAATATTCCTCTTCAAAAGTATCACTAGTCAAGGAGGAAAAGGATTAGAATTATAATGAATTGAAGGTAATTTAGGATCAAATCCAACTCTATCAGTTATAGTTCTTCTTGGGGAAGGAATTGAAAACTCACTCCAGAATAATTACAAAAAAAGTTATTTCCTGAAGTAAGAGAGAAAGTCTTTGATCATATAAATAAAAAGTAAAAAAAATTTGATATAAACTTTCCGGTATCTAGCGTAAAAAATTCCACTACATATTCTTTTTTTTAGACAAAAAAAACAAGAGATTGAGGCACATATAGAAATTTTTTTTTGGGGCAGCTCTCCTGCCAATTTTTCAAATAGTATAAACTTAACCATCTCGAGGGGATGTCGGCCCCTTCATAATACGTCTCTAAAGAAAATAATCCATAGAGAAGCGTGGGTGAGACTTTCTTTCCATACATTTTTATACACTTTTGTTCAAAAACAAAATTGAAGTAAGAATGAACAAATAACCTATGTATTTCCTAATATTTGAGGGATGCTTTTATTCAATTAACTTTTATCCATAGTCACACCACCTGACTCTGTCTTTAACATTCTAGAGGTTATTTATTAATATAAACTCACTTTTTCCTAAATTATTCAACAGAATTGCAAAATTATCTTGAGTCTTTTTAAAGTGAACATCAGTTTGATTAATAAACTCACAAAGTCTTAATTAAATGTCATCGCGTATGTTTTGGGACATGGCTTGTTTTTCTATATAAATATGTAAATAAATAGATAGCAATTAAGAAAGAAGTGATTTATGAAGTAAACCTCAACATTCTTATAAAGTGTCTTTTAAGAAATATATTATTAAAGAAGGAAGGAAGAAAAAATGTTTCAACTCCATTCTTATAAATAGTAATATGAATAAATTCCTTTTCTTGTGTAAATATTCCACTCTTTTTATTATTGTTTACCGTCCATCTATAAAATATTTCGAAATAAGAAGAAAATTGCAATGAAGGGTTTTTATTTTTGTTTTCAAAATAATACGTAATAATCATATTTTCATTTCTAGGTAGGTTATATACAAAGATGGAATTTTAGATGAAAATATAGGCGCGGAAAGTGAAGGCAAGGAAGATACCAAAAATGGTGTGAAAGGGATTATTTATTTTAAAATATATTTTTTTTTATATTATGATAATTTATTTTTGTCAGATATCTTGTTTTTCTTGCTCTTAAATAAACTACCTTATTTTGATTCCATAATTCATCAATCTTTAACAGCCTCTCCTCGCTGATCTAAAATTTCATATATAGAAAATACCATTGGGTCACTTTTTAAATAGAGAACTAAGAAGAGAGATTTTTAATGCTAAATGTCTTATTTCAGCTATTTAGATACTGACGAGTTTAAGACATGTGCTAATTAGGACTCTTTATTGTAGAATGCTTTGGAACATGTAAGCCTTTTAGGGTTTTTTTTAGGAATCTCATTTCGATCCATTTATTTGAATATTTTACCAAACAAGCTAATCATCATCTCGTCCCATTAAATCCCATATGGCATAAAGAGGGACAGGGCCGTAGATAGGAATTGGCCAACTGATGAAACGATTAAAAAATCTGGTATGGCGGCCGCACACAACTTTCTCTTATCTAATATAAGGAAAATTATGTGATGTGTTGTCATACCAGATTATTGCGTCTCTCGCCCTAAGTAGTCGGTTCACAATTTTAATTTACCTTTCATTTTTAGAATTTTCGTTTGTGTTTTAATCAATTATCAATATTGTAAAAAAATAAATTTAAATTAATTAAATTAGCAATTAAATCTCGTCTATTAATTACTACCTGGAATCTGAGTATCGCTTGTTTTTTTTTTTTTAGTATACAAGAAGAGTCAATAATAGAGACCTTTAAAAGTTAGGACTTTTGCAATTAGACATAAGACCTAAAGACTTGCGTCAAAAATAGGGTCCACCAAACAGAAAATATCTTAAATATATTTTCTCAAAGATAAGACCTATCACAGTCAATTCTTCGCATCGAAATTAGTAAATACACCAAATTTCATTAAAATCGTTAGAAGCTGAAAATATCATTAAAAATATTTATATTTTGTTACCATGATTACGTTGTCCTATGGGATCCTTTAAATCCTAAATTGGGGTTCTCACACTATTTAGAGGTGGAAAATGATGAATATATCTTAGTGATTATTTAATTTATTATTTATATATATATATTTTTAGCCAATTTAATCAAAATCGTTAGAATAATTAAAGAGAAAATCAAAAAACCTAAAAACGTAAAATACATCTTAAAAATTATTTAATTTATTATATTATAGTCAATTTAATCAAAAAGATAGAATAGTTTAGAGAAATTCATAAAAAACCCAAAATCTTAAGAGAATAGAATGCGTCTCAAACTATTTTGGGGGATTGAAATATATTTCAAAGATCATCTACTAAATAATTGTTTAATGAATTTTAATCAAAATCGTTAGAAAGAACTTTTGAGATAATCTAAAAAACTAAAAAAGTACATCAGTAAAATACTAGTACTCTTTGGGTGATTGAAAAGCTTCGAGGCGCATGCGAGGCCTAACTTAGCTTAAATATAAACTTTCAGCCTAGTACGAAATCTTGTTCACAGACCGCGAGACACATTTTTTATATATTTAAGGGGCCTCAAAACATGTATTTCCGTCGAAATCTCTACATCGATTTTTTTTCCGATCGCAATACTTTTTCATTATATATTACATATATAGGTAAGAGAATGTAAAAATATATACTTAATATATAAAGATATTCCTAAATAGTTGATTAAAAATTGTGACAGAAATTTGCATCAAATTGAAATTGAAAGATTTTTTTCAAATAAGATGAAAATGTTAAATGATCAAAAACTAATAAAATAATTCCTAATCAAATATGAATTACTTTCTCCTAACCTATATATGAAATATATAGTGAAAAAGTATTGCGATCGCAAAAAAATCAATTTCAAGATTTCAACGTCAATACACGTTTTCCTCTGAGTTTAAAAAAGTATCTTGGAAAATGGTGTGTCTGTGTGTGAACAAGATTTCTCAAAACCGAATGCTGAAATTTTATATTTCGCATGTCGCATGTACCTCGAAGCTCTTCAATAAAATCAGCCAAAGAGTACTAGTAATTTGCTGACATAATTTTTTAGTTTATTTTTCGTTGGCAATATTTTTTTACTATATATTACATATATAATGATAAGAGAAAGTAAAAAAATATGCTTAATATATAATGATATTTCTAAATCGTTTTAGGATTAAAATTCATATATCACTATTTATTAGATGATCTTTGAAGTGTATTAACCCTTATTCCCTCTCCCTCAAATTGTCTAGGGCCCATTTTACTGATAAAGTCTTTTGCCGTTGTTCGGGTAAACGGCGGGAGTAACCGCTATTCTTTTAAGAGATAAATTAGAGAAAGGATACTTAGGGGACCCGACGCAAAAAATCTAGTCTGACATCATATCACTCAGTTTTCCTTTCCTTAGGTAAGAGAGAGTTGTGTGATATGCGTTAAGTGACACCAGATTTTTTATATCTAAAGGTTTTAAATCTATTGTTTTTAAAATTCAGACAATAGACTAAGAGATCATATAGCCATGTAATCCCCTAAAAGACACTGAGAGTGTAGTAGTGAATCATTTACGCTACCTACCTTCCAGCAACTATTCAATAATTAAAATACGCAAAGCACCCCATAGAACTTGAGCTCTAATTTTATCTCGTTGGAATTTTTGTTTAATTTTTTTTTATAATTCTCTTCATCATTGGGGAGATCTATATTAGAACTGCAGACGTGACCAAAGTTTCTTAACTCGTTCCTAAACTTCCCCCATTGTGGTTGACCTAGCTGCAATTACTTGCAACTTTGATATTGATATATCTACCAATTTTCTGCGCTCTTTTTATTCTATAAATTTCCTTGTTAAATACAAAACCCGAATATTTGGTACTTAATTACAAACCATTTTTGTAAAAGTTGATTTCTTATTTTACAGACGAGGGTCTCCTCTCTCCTGAAGCAACGAAGGGACCACAATCACACGCTTGTATACGAATCCAGTCTTCTTTGTTTTAAAGATCAAGATTTCTAAGTTAGAAATTAGTTGATTAGGTAAGTAATTTAAATTATTAAGGATAGCTTTAATGTGTGTTCATTAAAGGCTTTAATGAACGAGAAGGAAGAGATAGAATAAAAATTATTTACGATATTGTAAATTAGTGTCATGTATTTCATCAAACAATAAAGAGAATATCAAATGAACTGAGAGAGTTCTTAATTTTTAATATTCAAAATATGCACATATAAAAAGTATTTTTTTTTAAAGAAAGCAATTCTTTTTAAGTAAGAGCAAAAAGGAATAAATATTTTATGAAAATATTTCAATATATGTTTTTTTCAATCGATATACCAGGATACAAAAGGCATTGAATCGACTTCAAAAGGCATTTCTGGCAATATTGTTGGATTTGATAAATGCTTGATTGAAAATTCTTTGTTTATTTAATTAGCTAATTCTTGGAATTTTCCTTTATTCTAATAAATTTTGTCCTCAATTTCTTTGACAAAAGAGCTTGAGAGGATTTCAATTATTTTTTCCTTTATATTTTTTTCTCTCTCTCTTACCTATATATGACAGGGTGGCCCAAAAGTCAGTTTACCAATTTACATTTTTTTTTCTTCGTGATCTTGGACCATATAGACTATAAACGATACTTTCCTTAACTTTTAAGATGACAAGACAATGTCTAGTGACAATCTTTAAACTCTCGGCTACTAGAGGGGGGCTATTTGAATTTAAAATAACAAACATCAAATATGTGAAAAATCATGTATTATTATAAAAACATTAGCAATAATTCTCTAAATGTTTGTGTTCGAGCTTTATCTGTCCTCAAAAAACTACAAATGCACCGAATTAATTCTTTGTTATTATTAATCTGTTAAACAAAAGAATTCTCAATAAACAACTTTACGTGATCAATATAAATAAATTTTTTTGAAGACACGTTGCCTTTATAATACCCTGTATAGAAAAACCTCACGGGGTTATGTCGCATGACATGGGGCCAATCCCTCGTTCCTCGTCGACTAATCCATTCAACATAGCCGTCTACATTTAAAATATCTAAATTATATAAGAATTAAAAATAGCAAATAGGAAAACGGAACTTTGAAACATAGCAACATTGGTAAACTGACAGATGACTTTTTTAATTTTTTCGACTTTCTCAAAAAAAATTCATATATCAATTATTTATTTGATGATCTGTGAAAGGTTGTAATCCTTATCGCCCCCCCCCCCCCCCCCCCGCCATTGCGCACCCCGTGCA
>JAAAKE020101243.1:367-39319 GCA_010014785.2 Anisolabis maritima
TTTTTTATTATGTGAGAAAGGGGGGGTGGTGGGGGGGGGGGGGGGGGGGGGGGGGGGGAACAATATCATTTAACTTTTTTACAATTTTATTTCATTTCATTTTTTTGTTTTCCAATTTGGCTACTGGTTATAAATAAATATGCTAATTTGAATTGAAAGATAACTTTAAAGCGGATAAATTCATAATTAATAAACGTTATTTTTACATTATTTTGTAATTATTGAATAAATTATGATAATGGAAAAAACATTTACCTCATTCAATGAAGAATGATTATCCGAATCTTGTGAATTTTTATGAATAAAATACTCCCAAAGAATTTTAATAAATTTTTGACTCATTTCTATCAATAAAACATTGACATCAAAAAAATACTTGGCTATAAACAAACAAACAAGATTTGGCTATGTACTTTAGGCGAATGACCGGAATTGATGGGTTTCTATAAAATAAAAAGCCAAATTTGTGAATTTATTATAATCGGTATTCAAAACTATTGAGTTTGAGAAATTCGTTCGTGTTAGGTTGCTAGAATATAGGCAAATGATTAACTCGATAAAAGATTGTTCTAAAGTAGACCACACATGCGCAGTTGTTAAATCTCCCTAGAAATTAATATTTGAGCATGCGTAGGAGCTCTGAAGCAATATATCGAAAACGCCTTTATCTAATTAGTCATTTGGGTTGTCTAAGAAAAAAAATTATTAAATAATATATATATTGAAAAACTGAGGAAGTGATAAACATCTCTTCCATTTAACCGTGTGCTCTGAAGGTCGGAAGACGCGACCGTCACGTGCCATAAAGAAGTTTGTTTTCTTTTTTTCTCTCGCCATTATTCCATCCAGAAATCACGACTATATTTTCTATATTTTGTTTTTATTAAAGGACTGAATAAGACTTTCACACCAATTTCACACTGAATATTTGCAGTCCTGAGTTAGTGTATTAATCTACTATTTCTGGCCGACTAACGAGATCTTTTTATCATATTATTTTAGTAAAATATATAAAAACTATTTGGATTTTTTGGAGAGGAGATGAGCAGATGGGGAAATTAGCTTAAACAGCATTTGTGTGCTAGGGGTTAACTTTAATATGTTTAAAAATCCTTTTTCTTTTGTAACGGATAATGCACAAACACCAGTAGACAACAATTTTAAGTGACCACAGCCTGTCACTAATATTTTGTTCAATTCGTTCGTTTTCTCAACCCTTCAAACTAAAAGGAAATAAGATCATTCTACTTGTACCAAAAAAGAGAGAAAAGAAAGAGAAAGAAAAAGAGAGAGAGAGGAGAAAAAATCCGAGGCAATGAGTATCAATTAAGGCAAAGTAATGTGACATGGGCGGGTGCGGGGGCGGGGCAAGATGGCGGAGGAGGGGTCATGTTTATGTGACTACAGTCCAGGCTACCATATATGACCTAAGCTAAGCACGTCCACCGTCACACACACACACAAACCCCCTCTTTCTTTCTTTCTTCTTTAGGTGCTTAATTGGCAACCAAGCTAGGCATATGCTGGCTGCATACTTTTATAATCTCCTACAATTTACTACTAAATCTTCTACATTTATTTTTTTTATAAAGAAAGGAAAAATAATTATTTTTCTAGTCTCAATCAATAATTAAATAATTTCACTTTATTTTTTTTTTTTTTTCAATCTCCTTTCACTATTATTATAATACTAGTTATTATTGATAAAATTATAGATTTAAAATTTATGAATAATAATACCTAAAGATAATCGAAGTTTAATAATTCTTTGATGTCTGTGCATCAAAATTGAGTGAAATATGATGATGACCTAGGGAAGGAGGGCTTAGACAAAAAATTAATCGAAAATATTGTAAAAAAAATAAAATTGATAAAATCATATAGTACTATAGTTAATATTTATATAAATGTTTAAATGAATGATTATCAGCTAATAGATACCTTCTAATTAACGAATTGGTATAAAAATAATTTTTATATGTTGCGCTTTGTACTACATTTACCGGACTTGGCGTTAGCGCCAAGAGGGGAAGATTAACTGGGGACAAAAGCTGGTAAGCTTTTAATTCGGAGTTGAAGGCAGCTCAGGTTCAAAACCTCATGGCAAGAAAAAAATGGGGGGGGGGGAAGGGAAACAGGATCCCACCCCAGAATTCCACCCAAGAAATTTACTCTCTAGAGTAACCACAACGTGCCAGTCCCTGGAAAAAATGACAGGAGAGGGAGATAAAAATAATTTAAATGTTTCCCATCTAGGGACTATTTATTTTGAACTCTTTCATATATTTTAGTCACATGGTTTTGTCATTTAGCATTTTCTCGGCCTGGCTCTGAAAAGGACGGTTTGGTCGCCTCCATGATTTTCTTTACTCATCTCAAATGGAAAATATTCGAAATTCGAAATTATATAACGTATTATTATCAAAAAATCCTCTTTAGGGGTCTAAATAGTACTACTAATAAATTCTCGTTAATTGTCTTTAGATATTCACACGTCTCTCTTAAATTAACAATACGTGCTAGGATTATTTTATATGACAGAAGGATTTCAAACAATTAATAATTAATAATTGTATCAAATGTTTTATTTAAAGAAGTGATAACAGTATTGTGTTTTTGCACTTATCTTATATACTATCACCCTCAAAAGTTAATAGAAAAAATGTATCTTTTGTTTCATTTTAATGAATAATTAGGAGAGCTTCATGAATTTCCAAATCATGAAATTTCATAATTATTAAATTTAGTATTTTCGGATTTCATACAGCTCTTCTAATTATTCATTAAGACAAAACAAAAAAAGATACAAGTTGTCCATTTACATATTTATTATTTTTTACTTCTAAAATATTAACTAAAAATAATTTTTAAATGCTTTCTTTATTTTTAGACTGGTAAATTTCAATTTAACGACCATAATGTCAAAAAAAAAATAATAATACTTGAAAAATGGTAGAATTAAGTATTAGTACAGCTGAGTATAACTTTGGACTCAGATTCTTTCTATTCCAAACAACAACAAAAAAAAGATCGGAGAAAAAATTTTCCACAGAAGAAGAAAAGGTGAAAACTAGTATTAATATATATCAGAAGTTTATTTACAAGTTCTTCTGGGAAGTTGTCAATTTGTTTTTTCGAAAATAGAAAATATTTTTTTTAAGATTATCTTATATTTTTACTTTAAAACATTGATAAGTATTATTATAAAAAAAAATAAAGAAAAATGAAATAAAAGGCGGATTTGTCTCGGCCTCCCCTCCCTCTCTCCATCTATTTAGATATATAATGTATGTAAATTTCATAAATTAATGCTGTCCTTGTCTAATAAAATATCTACCTTCCTGGTTGACGTTAAATTGAATACTTTTTGGCAGCCTATTCTTTCTCTTATTTTATTATCATAAACATGATTGATTTTCACGATTTGTACATATACATTTTGAAAGAAATGCATATAAATTTTAATCGAACATGTTATTTTTTTATTTATTTTTATGATTGAAAAAAAAAAAGAAATATAATTCACTTAGGGCTGAAGGCCTAGAGATAGATGATATGATGAGTCTGGCTGGCGTGCATCATCATATTTTCAAAACAAAAGGTCTCTACTGTTCAATAAACTTGGTGACAGATTTGATTTAGGCAATCATTTTCGGCAGTGTATCCTTCATGAAGGTAATCTGTCGCCCTGTTGGGCTGGGTCCTCAGCTCCTGGCCGCCCTTTTGTCCTACCATTTCGAGAGCTGATGATCCATCAATCACTATATCACACCACACCATTGAATGACAAGCGAAGGCGGCCTACAAGGCATCCCCTCTCCCAGGCTCTTGATAAATCAAAGAGATTAATTTAAATTTATACGTCATCAATAACATAAAACGAGATTCCTTTACATGCTCTTTTTTAAAAGGAAAGTTAACATGTATGCAATATCACATTACTGTCTTAATTCTGATTTATATCTTCCAGGGAGGATATTTATAATACGTATATATAGTAAGATAAAAAAGTACACTTAATAATTATTTATTAGTTATCAATGAAGTATCAATGAACGTGAACGTGAACGTTTATGTATTACACTTGAAGAAGTTCTTTCCCTTTTGATTATATCGGGGTAGAGAAAATGTATTTCTTTTATATTTAATATATGTTATATGACCTTATAAATCCCGTATTGCGAATAAACCCGAGTCAATGCCGCATAGTCATAATTTGTTTGGCTTAATTGTTTTTTTAACAATTCAGAAAATTAAAATTGATATATTTATAAAAGTATGCGTTGAAAAATAATATGTAATAATATAAATTTTGATAAAAACTAGGCGGTTTGGTAAATGTTGTAGACAAGCGCATCCAGCTAGGGGGTAAAGCACCCACCTTAATTCAGTAAATAAAAATAGTCCTGTCCTTTGGTTATTTCTTAAAAATTGGGAGGAATTATAAAAAACAACCCGATGATAACGAAATTAGTTGATACATTTTCGCGTTGCAGATTAAAAACTATTATTTAACGCGAAAATCAAATTATATCACATGATCGTCAAAAAAATAAAAGAATTTATTCCACTAAGTTGTGATTGTGATGTCTGTCATTCGCGGGGCGAAAATAAACTGTAAGCATTTATTTTTTAAGCTACTTAAATTTCTTAATCTTGTACCAATTTTGAATGAATTTTTATTGATGACTTTGACGTGAATGAAATATGAATCCGTAAAACAAATTAACAAATAAACAAGTGAAATGGTGGGTGTGTATTCTTAAGAAAATAACAGCCATTACACACTTTTCTCAGATAAAATAATCAATGATATATGAGAGATGCAAATGCAACATGTCACAGAAGACAATGACAAAGCCAGAGAGAGGATAGAGGACTCTTGACCCAAATGCAACAAAATCGAAATGGTCCTCTCTTTCTCTCTCTCTCTCACTCGCTGAATCACCCACCCACGACGCCGTACGCAAGTTCATCGATAAACTGTGTTTAGTTGTCGTCGTCGTCGTCGTCACTAATGCCCGTCGTGAACGGTTCATTAGAGCGGATGGCTGCCCGAGGGACATCATCCTCCCTTCAGCCCTTTTGGCTCTGACGTGGACGTCGTTCTCGACATGTTTCCGCGAGAGATTTGATCGAGTCCAAGACGACCGACGGCGACGATGTCGACGTGACAGCCTCTCAAGGGCCGTTTAGGGAGCAAAGGGGTTGTTTCCTCAAGGAGGGAGGAGGGTGGGAGTTAATCTGACGGCCGAGGACACAACTTGTTCTTCTACCTCTCTCTCTCTACAAGATATGTCTGTCATCTGGACTAGAAGAAAGTGTCATGTGAACTCGATCTTGAGAAAATGGAAAAAATGAATTGTGCACTTATTTTTTTTTTAGCAAAAAATATATATAAGCGTTATCTTTTCAATTAAAGTTTTAATGCAACTAGAGTAGTTCAAGATATATCATTCAATTTAGCTTAACTTTCTTTAGGATTTATATTTTAAGAATCTGTAGTTTTTTAAATGAGTGAATATTTTTTATTTCAAGATTTAGAAAAAAAAAAGTTCGCAGCGGTAAACTGGTTAAAATTTTTAAAAGTTAATTGGTTAAAAAAATTTATGAAAAGGCTAACCCTGCTTTATATATTTTTAATGATTTATCATTGGTAGATTTGAACCAAGATATCAAATTTTTGACGTGATTTTATTATTTATTTCATTTGCCAACAAATTACTTAAATATTTCCCCGCCTTTGGATTGACCTCTTGACATTGCCAACATCTTCGAGCGAGAGATAATGGATTCAGTTCACAGAGTTATATTTATATAATTGGTATAAATAAATATGGTAAGTAAAGTTTATCGTAAATAAATATACTTTTACTCTGGACAATACAAGAAGAAACTTGAGATTAACTTCACTCCACATTAGTGGAGAGTAAATACCCCACCATAACATCGCTATCTCTTTGTCAAGGTTAAAAAGGCAAAAGGCTCCTACCAATAAGAAACTAGGCTGCCGTTGAGTGGGGGAAGGTTTCTTTTACCTAGGCCATTTCCCCTATCCAAGGTTCCTCTTGATTTGAGCCGACGAATATATACTCAAAATTGTTTAATGATCTCACTTGCTATAAAGACAAAAAACTATATCGGAATATATATATATATAATAATACTTTAATCTCAGAATTTGAATTCAAGAGAATTTCTGAGTTTAAAGAGTTTCAAAGAAATTGATCTTATCATTTCACAATAAATTAATTATATACATTATAAATTTGGATTGATCATTGATTATATATTTCTATAAGTCAGGACCATTGACCATAGTTTTCTAAACCTGACCTAAATCGAACTTTAGAAAGAAGATAAATAAATTAAATGAAGAAACAATTGTGATTTATTTTTTTCGAAATTTTTTCAATTTTAATTTAGATTTGAAAATATCAGGTGAAAATGTAAAAAAAAAAAAAAAGAGGAAAGAAAAAGATGTCATCATCTTAAGCTGAGTCAATCAGCGAGACAGGTTAGTTGTGATTGGTTCTAGCCAGGGCAGCTGTGGCCGTCACTTCGCTCTCATGATTAAAACACCCCCACCCCCACAACTACCACCCCCACTCATCTCGATTAATGTCCCCAGCGATGACAGGACAAAGCCTTTCATATCAAGTAGCTACCTGCTAGCTGCAAGAGTGATAAAGAAGAAAACCAACTGATTTTTCTCTTTCTCCCCTCTTATTTATTTATTTATTTTCTTAATAATAGCACTATTCTTTCTTAATTAAAAGGTTGTAACTAAATGCACAATAATAAGAAAAAGTTTATATAAAAATTTAGTCTTTTTGTGGTAATGCCAGTTAAGGAGACAGAATCTCGTCCTCAACCAAGATCCAGGGATTTCCTAAATGAGAAAAATAAACAGTTTTTTTTTAATGAAATTTGCAAATCATGAGAGAATTAAAATACTTTTCCAATTCTTTGGATATTTTTTACTAATTAAGGTGTGTTTTTTTAATGAAAGGAAATGCATACTTATTCGAGGAATAATTGTTTTTAAGTAAATAAATTTAACAATATATATCATCAGTGAAAAAATAAATTTCTTACTCGACTTTTCCTTAATGATTCCTGTAATTCTAATTTTTTTCTATACACATTTTCGAGTGTAAAGAAAAGAAAATATAAATTTCCTTTTTAATAAGTAATTTGAAAAGGATATTAACAAAAAGGTAAATTTTCTGTTATTTAAAGAAGATGATTAATTTTATTGTTAATAAAAGTATCCATCTCAAACAAAAACAAATTATTTTCCAGAAAAAATTTTTTTTCAATAATTATTTTATTTAGTTATAAAATAATTACAAACTTATCTTTTTTGTTCTTAATGTTGGTTAAATCTAGTCAAGATTAAATTGGTTAAATCCACCATTTTTTTTACGTCGGTTTTTTTCCTTTTTGTGAAAAAGTGTAAAAAATATCTTTACAATTGTAAGAAAGAAATGGAGGAAGGAAATACGGCGACGAGAAGCCAATTAGACGTGAAGAAGAGGTGATGAGACCTTCCACGAAGTTGAAGAGTCATCCAAGCGAAGAGGAGACCTTTTTGTAGCCTCGCTTGTCCTCTTGCTTGTTAATTAACTTCATTTGGTTGTCACTAAATTTTTTTTGTTCTCTTTTTTATTGAATGTTTATTTATATAATATAATGTGATATCGGTTGGAAATGATTCGGTGTCCATCGGAGATGACCCAACAACAAAAAGGTAATGTAAAATAAAAATATATATAGATTCAATCAACTTTCACTTTAATTGTTTCTCATAAAAATTAACAAATTTGTTTTTTTTTTTTGGGGTTAAGAGATGTTTTATGCCTGGCTGACTGTAAATAAAGAATGAATATTTCATATTTCTGAAGAAATTACAAAGCTTGGATCAAACAGAGACTCCTGAAATATTTTAAAATTTTAATATCTTATTTTTATAACATTTTCAGGGTTTAAATAAATAATGCAAATCATGTATATCCATGTTTTAATTATGGGCCCTTGTGGATTTTTTAATTATTTTTTAAATTTTTTTCTTTCGATGGAAATGTATGAACATGTTTTTGTTTAACGAGCATAAATTTCTATTTCTATTGATATTTTTTTGATTTTGATTTTATTTGTTTTATTTATTGTTTTGTATTATGTAATTTGTGTTTAATTGGATCTAGCCACCGAGGACTTGTGCTTCTAATCAGTCGTAAATAAATTTATTTATTTTATATTAGTATTTATAAGACCGTTTATGTAATAGTATTACTAAAAACTAAACTAAAATTTTGAAACTTATCCAGGTACTGATTAAAGAATTTCTAGCTTACTTTTTTCCCCCGAAAGCCCGAAAGGTTTTTTTTTTACTTTTTCTATTCGCGCTTTAAGAAATCTTAAGCCGTTTTTTCATTTGTTTTTGAATTATTTTTTTAAAACCCATAGCTTAAGAAACACTGGTCTAAATAAAATGGAAAATAAATAAAAATGATTTTTTTTTTTGTGGCTAGCAACCAAACATTTAAATAAAATCGATTCTCGACTAAAAATGGAATTTTGAAAATCCATCAATGTTGTGAGTTGCTTTTATTTTTACTTTCTCTTATTTAATTGACATTTCGTGCTCACATTTTTTTCTCACTCTCCCAAATAAATACTCCGGGCAGATTCTTATTTCATTCCCACATTATTTATTTTTCTGTCCTTTTTTTTTTTTTTTTTTAATGAAATAAGCTATTATTATTTGGTAAAAATAAATAAATGTGATTAGAAGCCAATATGTATTAAGACTGTGTATTTGTTGAATCACTCTTGATCCCGCATGTTTCTGGGCGGTTTTTATATTTGGCCAAAAAGGAAGGAGTTTGCTTTGTGGGTTTTCTTCAGTCGTATTTATTAAAATAAAGGAGATTTCTCCCTTTTCGTCAACAAGGACATCATTATGTTATTTTTAAGAAGGGTGAGAAGATCAAATAAATTTATATATGAATTTGATAATATGTTATCTCACCTTTTCAGACTTTTAAAGTTACAAGCAATTTTTTATAATGGTCACAAACACAGCCCCTTGCACTCGCCATATCCTGGGGGATTTGTACATATTTTCAATAATCGGGGGCTACCTGGGAGCTAGCTCAATTGGCTAGTAGCGGCTACTTGTGGTTGTGTTGCCCCTCGTAACCGATACTTAGGACTGTTTGTGGACGCCCTAATTATTTGAAAATTTTTTACCAATAAACAAAGCACAATGCATCTCTTACACCATCAGGTTTTTAGTACTAATAATAAGCATCTTAAAATAACCCCTATATTATTGAAACATATGTAAGCTACATTCATTTAGCAAATATAAAATTATTGTTAAGATCTTAGCGAGGAGCTGCTTTTATGGCACTCTCCCGAGGCAGTCTGCTAAAATTTGAAATTACTGTGTGTTTTTATTTAAAAGTATTTAGCCGTTAATTTGGTCCACGGGGGATAGAAAGGACAAACAAAGCTGCTGCTGCTCTTTGAAAAGGGAGAGAGAGAGAGAGAGGGATTTGTCCGAGAATCAAAAACGGCAAATTCATTGCGTCTGTCAGTGTGTTTTAGTATGTTGTGTGTTCTCTAAGCATTCATTGTACATACTACATACATACATCTTGTGAATGTATGTGTATGTGTGTGAATTAAGCACGACGACGACGAGGACGAGGACGACGAGTCTGGACAGCACAGGACTCACAGTCTTTCTCTCTCTCTCTCTCTCATTCTCTCTTCTTGGCGCTAATAACCCCCGGAGTAGAGACCCCCACGGGCAATCCGTCGGCTTTTGTTTCACAGCTTGATGGATGCTAATGAAAGCGCGAGTTGCGGAAAGGACCAAGAGAGAGGCCCGGTGGGGGTGGGACATGTCACGTCATCTTGAATGCCGGGCTGTCGCAGCCCTGGTCTGCAAGTGGCACAACCCTTCTTCGTCCTTGTCCTTTAGCTTTAGCCAACCAACCACCACCCTACCCTTTCCCTGGGTCTTAACAACGCACAATGTCGCCCGGGCTTTTAATTTTCCCACCCAGCTTGCGCGGGGGCATTTCTTTATAAAAAAAAAAAAAAAAAAAAAAAAAAAAAAAAGGAAAAGGAAAAAGAAAAAAAACAAACAAACAAACGCTCAATGAATTCATCACACACAGTTGTGATCAATGTTTCTTGACATCTCCATGACTCAGTTATAAGTTAACATGATATGATAAATATTTTATACAATAGAGAAACTTTGTAATTATTCTTATCATCCATGCTAAATGATTAATAGTAATATTTAGTAATAGCTCAGTTTCCGAAGGCAAATAACTAATAAGACGGAGAATGCGGACTGGCAGCCAAGCCTGAGGTGACCACCAATGATTGATTCGCGGCTGGTCTGATGGATCACCGATGCTTTTTGCCTTGATAAGACTGCCCTCGGGGCCTGCTCTCTCGCTAAATGAGAGCTTTTCGCTTTATTTCAATGAAATCATGCTAATATTTAGCTTTAAAAACGTGATTAATTATTTGTATGATGGGCCTTTTTTTTTCAAAAGTTAATAAGTAAACGAAAACCAATCCATCATCTTGTACAAAAATGCGGTTTCTAGTAAATTAGTGAATTCCGTTTAAAAGATTTATAGGTTAGCTTTTTAACGAACATTCTAAATCAAACGATTCATATACAGTGTTGTCAAAAGTGCACATTGTTTTTTTTTCCTTTGAACCTTCTTAAAGGAGTGGCTAACTTATTTTATAGCGCTTTTAAAACTGGGAAAAAGAAGGGTTTTGTTTTCTTCCCTAACTTGGGGAAAAAATTCTCTCGTTTGTCATCTCTGACATTTCTTATAAGAGAAAAAAATTAATAGAATGATTAAGTTTTTAAACGAAATTCCAATTTTATTATGATGTAATGAGTTGCCAACTGTAGCGGTAAAAAGATTTCAGTTATTCATTAAAATTAGAAAAAAGCACTTTTAACAAGGTATCGACTCCTATTTGAAATAAATATTTTTTTTTAGTTATCCCTGGGGTATTGCTTCCGTAAAATATAATTTCCTTTTTTATGAATTCATTGTCTTCCTCTTATTATTTATACTGTAAAACAATTTTGGTAATTTTTTATTTATATTTCATTCTATATGGGTGAATTTTGAAGATGACTTATTTGTTCCTTTAGAGAATGAATTCACCCACGAGTCCTTAGAAAGACTCGTTCTTTCAAATTTTAACCATAATGACATGAATTTTCTTTTGAAATTTTTCATTCTACCTTTTTTTTTTATATCAACATCCCCTCCAGAACTTAGAGAACAAGAGGTTTCAAAAAATCTCCTTCAAGGATCGCCATAGGTTCGATTTTTTACCAGATGAATTAAAGATAAAATAAAGTTTCCTAAAATTTTTTTTAAACATGATAAATAAAAAATAAAATTCTTCGCGAACATTTATTTACACTGTCTATATAAACATTCTCTCCGGGTTAACAATTTCAAAACGTTGTGATGAACGAGTTGATTCTTTGTTTCTTTTAAAGTCTCGATCAATATTGATGACCTGTCCTTTGGTGCAGAGGTAAAGGTCAGTGGTTCGCTTCCCATCCTGAGCAATAAAAATTTATTATATTATATTGGCTAGCAATTAATATAAATAAATAAGGATGAAGTCTAAATGGCCTCAAATGTCAACAATTTTTGTTGAAAATAAAATAATAGTAAAAGTTACCATCTTTTATTCTAATTCTGTTTAGGAAAGGCGTTATATTTATTAATGTTAATTTTTAAATAACTAATTTTAAGGATCAAAATATTTAAAAATATTCTTTGGGGTTTTTTTAATTCATTAAACTCTATTTTATAAATCTCAATTTATATAATTCCTCCAACATTTTTTTGTTATAAAAATAACATTGTCAAAATATTAAAATGATAATTTTTTTTTGTTAATTCAGTGATTAAAACTTGTTCGAAAAAGAGCGAAATGGGGATAAGGGAGGGGTTGGGTGGTTGATGATGACACACTTCATTGGTATATCGTGAAAATTTGATGATAAAAAAATTACATATATGTATTATATAGTATATATTTTTTTCACTTGACACCCCAGTATGATTGACGCGTATTTAAATGGCGGATCAGTGTGTGTGGGTAAAGGAAGAGCTGACGTGGGTGGAGGAGGGAATAGAAGAGGGTAGATGCAACAGACACCGCAGGCTCCTCTCTCTCTATATGAGGCTCATTTGTACTGCGGTTATTAAATAAACGTTTTACAAAGCGGATGAGATGACAGGCGATGGTAATGAGGTGGCTTGGCCTTTGCTGATTGATGGCGCCCTGTTAAGGGCAAATAAGCGCCCGGGGACGACCTCAACGAGGACGAGGAGATAGATAGAGTGTGAGGACGGACGGAGGAATTGAATTCCTCTTTAGAGAGAAGAGAGAGAAGAAAAATCGTTGGCGAGGATGATTTCCCCGTTGGACAGTTGGCGGCCTGCTGTTCATCAGTTTGATCCCCGGGCTGAGCTGACGAGGCTGATTTTTCAAGATTACCACCGACGACAGTCTGTCTCTGTCGTCTCGACTCTGCACACAGCTTTATTATTGCATAACCAGTGGCTCTCCTTCTCCCCTTCTCACTTTCACTCACTTCTTCCAAACATGTTAATTTTGCAGATCAGAGAACTATTTGAAACATCCGAAGAAGGATCAACAGGTTTTGTTCTCTCATCATCAGCACTATCATTATGGTCATCAGTATATACGCGTATGTATTCGAATAAAAGCAAACAATATGAAGGTCGTCAGATAACAAGAACATATATCAACTATACAAATTAATTGAGATATATTTTGTTCATATTCATATTAACACCGTATTGGATTTTAGTCAAGGGAGCAATCCTCTTAAACTTATAAAAAAAATCGACTCTTAAAGTTCGGGGAAATTACAACAATTTTCAAAACTTTATAAACCTCCTAGGTACCACTATACATCAAGTTTGCTAAATATCCCTGAAAAATCCGTTAATTAGCTAACCGATGGAAAACCGTCAGTTAGCTAAACATCCATGAGAAAACCAACCAACCCTTATTTTTTAAATTTAATAAACTTTCTTAAAATTCGAAAAAGAAAATTTTCTTTTCCCAAATTTTCTCTAATAACAAGAGTGTGGTTTGTTTTTATAAAAAGGTCATTTGAATACCACACTTTTTTTTTTTCTTTTTTTTCACTACATTATAATTATAACAATCTGAAACCATTAATTTAAAAAATTTAAATATGATAAAACATATTGAATCTTGAACAAAAAGTTCATTTCCAGTGGCGTGCAGAGGTCTATTGATGCCCGGGGCCAACTCCTTGATTGTTTGCCCCAAAGACACAAGTGTAAGTGAGAAATATTATTAGAAAGGGAGATATTTTGAATATGTAAACACAGATGAAACATGAAATAAACACTTCATTCGATTTATATATAAATCATCCAAATTTATTAAGTTTTCTCTCCAAATGATGGATTCTGTCAGAAAACACTTGAACTACTTCAATTTTTACATCAACTGTGTGAAATTCTTTTTCAATGCCTATTAAAGCCAGGTTGGTCAGTCGCTCCTGTGACATGGAAGACCCCGGATAGATTTTTATTAACTACACTTTTGAAATAGACAATAAATTTCAAAATCACCCTTATTTTCCTCACTGATTGATGCCCCCTCTCTTTTGAATTTCAAATGCCATCACCCCTTCGCTCCCCTCCCTCTGCACGCTACTGTCCCTTATTATTATTATTATTATTATTTATTTATTACATTTCTATTAATCATACTCTACTAAAAATAATTTTTGTTTTTCTCTTTCTTTCGCTATCATTTCGGGATCAATATGGACTCGCGACTCGTTGGTTGAGAAACGCTGCTTTAAACCTTATACAGTTTGCGATAATTAATTTCGATACATGTAATCCAGGCATATTTATTTATATTAATTGGTATCCAATTGATTTAAATAAATTTTCATCGGTCTGGCTGGGATCCGAACCCGCATCCCTTGGCTTTTCAATATTGACAATGTCCTTAACCACGGGGGGTCTTTTGAAATATTTATCAATAATAAAAGATAAATAATAAACAACAAAAATAATAAGTTAATAATAAGAAGAGCATTTCATTTCTTCTATATAAGAATGTCTCGACAAAATTTTAATATATCATTGCAAATCTTGACTGAAGATGGGATATTAAAATCCTGTCGAAACCTCAAAAGCATTTAAAAGACTGACTCTTCACTTTCTATAACTTTTTTTGTTTTAATCAACTTTATGAGTTTCTTTTCAAAATGCTCTAATTTTTTGTCAAACCTTTTTATTTATAAAATAGACCTTATTTTCCCGAGTAAGACGAAATTTGCCACTTAATTTTATGAGTTATTATTTTTTTATTGGTGACAATAGATCGTTTGGATTTGAGCTCCTGGATTTGACCCCTGGCCATGTTTTATTCTAACCAATACAAAAGTATTTAAGTAATAAAATTAACTGGCAAATTTGCCTGATAAAATAAGGCTATTTTTAAAAAAAGGTCAAATAAAAAAATATTTAAGATTCGATATTTTTTATCTTCGAAAAAGGTCAAAAATATAATAATATTTTCGACGTAATACAAATTATTATTATTATTATTATTATTGTAACCGTGTTAGTAAGAAACTAGGTGTTTAGAAAAATTGCTCCTCCCCCTCATCCACGACCATCATTCGTTATGGTTATATTATACAAATCTTTATAAAATACAAATATTTATGCGAATGATTATAAAGACTTGTATATTTTCTTTCTTTCTTTTTTTATCTAATCTAGATTTTTATGATCTTGTCCGTATTAGACGACGGAGAGATAAAAATCGTACAAGCAGAGAGCTGAGTGTGTCTTCGCCGCAAGCAACCCTTGACACCGACGCAACGCAAATTAATCCAACCTGAAATTTAACGAACAAAGTTTTTAAATATTCGTTGCCGTTTTGTCTCCCCTCTACTTCGTCTCACTCTCTCTCTTTCTCTTTTTTTTTGTTCTTCTAACGATGACGATGAATCCGATTCAACCCCCCCCCCCCTCTCCCCTCCCAACACGGCTAATGAGAAGAAGAAAAAAAGGGAGAGATGGAAAAAAAGGTAACGAAAATGCCTAAAGGTCGGCTTGAGGATATCTCGATATGGTTAATTAAGAAATGTCTAAAATTTGGACTAAACATCAAAATGTTTGTTATCAGAAGTATTCATTTCACTCTTAAATGTATTCTATTATTTTTTTCTAAAGCAATTTATTAAATATCTATAATTTTTAAAAATTGATTATTTATCTTTTAAAATAAGAAGCCATTTAGATATTAACGCTTTTCATATATAAAATAAGTACTAACTGGCAAAAAATTATTTTATTAATAATATTTTATTTGTCACTTGACGCCTTCATATCACTCTCCTATCCTCCTAGAATTTAAAACATTTCTTATGTAATTGAAAATTTTCATACAAGAAAATTTCAAAAAGGCAGTCTCCTTCATTCATTTTGAAGATTCTTGAGCAAAATCACGAAACTTTAAAACAGGCTCCATATAATTTGCAAATATCTTTTTTTAGTTTATATATTTAATTCATTTACCAAATGGGATTTTTGTTTGACCTTTTTCTGCAAATCAATATGTTGAACCACTCTAAACTGTGGGTATATAAAAAACGTCCAATATGACGACAGCCCGTTTATATACAAATTTAGATGTTAAAGATTTTTTATTTGTTGTTATTCTTCTATTGTTTTTTTTTTATGAGGGTGCAAAAAAAAGATTTTGGATTCTTAGCAAATAATTTCTGTTGAATATAACAAAGAAAGAGAAATAAATAAATCTCTTTCTTTCTTTGTTGTTGTTGGGTTTGTCTTTAAATATTTTCAAAGTCTTCTCAAAATAAGAGAGAGATTCTAATATGTCTGTCTGTCTGTTGGTCGGTTAATCTCCCCTTGGTTGCTTGTTCAGAGAGAGAGACAGACTCCAGTACCAGAGAGCAGTCGATAATGAGCATCACTCCCACCTTCCTTCACCGGAATTAAAATTCCTCCATCCTCTCTTTTCTTCTTCCTTCTTTCTTCTTCCTATTCCTTGACAATGGCGTCACTCGCGATGTCACTTAAGGCTCAAAAACGCCAAGATGAGAGATGAAGGAGTGGGAGCAACTCTTTATTTTTTCACCTTTGAGTGACCTTCGGAATTGGGATTTTAATAGTAGAAAGAATCAGTGAGTGTATATAAACAACAGCGATAGAAAGAACGACATCCGTTTGATTGAATCTAATCATCATCATTTAGAATGACTGACAGAGGCCAATCGATGATTAGATCATGTTTATATACATTTATTTATTCATTCATTTACCAAGAAATCAAATTTAAATTCCTCTTAAAAAAAATACAAAATATATATTGAATAATAAATATCTAATATTATTTATTATTTTCCTCCTGTCAATATTTTATTCCTTCCTCTTTTAAATTTCATTGAAAAAAATATTGCCCCAGGTGAGGATCGAACTCACCACCTTAAGATTATGAGACTTATGCGTTATCTACCGAGGCCCACATAATAATTATTTTATTGATTATAAGAGATTAATTAAATTAAATGTTTAAAAAATAAATAAACAAATACTAAATAAACATTTAGAATTATTATTTTAGTATATATATATACTATTATATATTCATATTGAAATTGATTATAATAATTGAAATAAAACTACAAATATATTACATAACCTCACTTTGTTATTATAATTAATAACAGTGCAGTGTGGTTGTTGGTTATCTGATGGAAATTAATCTAATGTCAACAAGTTTTTGATGAGCCGTTGATGAGAATTTATTTAAAATGAGAGAGAGAGAGAGAGATCTTAATTATGAATTTATTTTTGAATCGATATTTTTGTTAATTAAAAAAAGGTAAACACCGTATTGAAATAGCTACTACTTGTTGGTTAAAACACATATAATGATTCTTTGGAATGCTTTATTTATTTATTGTGGAGACACTCAAATGAGAGTGCTGGGGCCTGTCCAGATGCTGGAGAGTCCTCACATAGGCGTGTTTTTGAGTATTAAAAAATTTTATACTTGCCGTCTAATTTTAATCATCTCCTCTAATAAAAGCAGGACTTCGTAGGCAGTGGTGTTATCAGGTAGCGGGATTCTTGTACAATGGATAACACTCCGAGGCCAGGGAAAGGCTCGAAATCCTGGGTTAGACCCCAGGAACCTGATCATACTGATAAATAACTCACATTCTATAAAATTTTATTATATAAATTTTAGATAGGCTTAACTAGATTTTTTAAACTTATAAACGTGATTAACCTCCTCTATTTTTTTTTTTTTTAATTTTTCTGTCACTCCACATTTTCAGTTCATATAACCATTTTTCAGAAAAATTTCCCAGTTCAGGCTTTACGCTCATATTTTTTTTTTTTTTTTTTTTTGACAAATGGGATGAAATAATAAATTGACTGAAATACTAAACAAAATGTGCATTTCCGTTGAAATTGTATTGCGATCGCAATACTTCCTCACTCTATATTATATTTCACATAGAGGTGGGAAAGTCCCGGAACATTTTCGTTAATTATGTAGATTATGTTTTATAAAATAAATAAAGGACCTCTGTTAGGAATTGGCGAGCACGAAACTCCTAGTACAAGAATAATATTAATTTTTAAAATTAAACGAATTTATTTAAATTAAGAAAATGATAATCCCTAGTTGGACAAATAAGTTAAAAATATATCAATAACAATAAATTAAATATCTTAAACCAAAATAGATTGCTGAGTTACGTGATCAAAGACTCGCGTTTCTTATTTTTTATCCGGTCACCATCATACCATCAGGCCACTCGACTCGGCTTTTCTCCGTCGCAACATAAATTTATGAATTTCTTCTGTAGATATTTACCCCAAAATATTTTATATAATTTTTATTGAATTTCTATAAAAAAAATAGAGTAAAAATATTACTCCTTCAATTTGTTAGATAGGCCACCAAACTTACTTCTAATTTTTATTTATTATTTGGTGGTTAATACTGCTAAAAAATAATTGTGAGGTCATAAGTATTAATAATGTTTGCAAGACGTAGTTTTGACAAAGTGAATGGCCCCCCGTTAGTCTCTTAGAGCAGAGGTAAAGCTCTACATCATGCGATGGTCTCAGTAGCTGCCCTGAACAGTAAAATTTATTTAAATTATATAAATATGGAGGGAATCTAAATTGCCTCAGATTTCAACAAAGTCTTTAAAAAGTAAAAAAATGAGCAGCCAGTACTTTTAATATTTTTTTATTTTTTATGTATAGATTATATAATATTTAAAAAAAAATTCGATCGTATCTTGCATAATGCGATATGCCGGCCACGTCAGATATTTTTTTCCCATTCAGAGTGAACTCTATCTAATTTGAGTAAATGATACACGCACTTTTTTTTGGATGTCTTGTGTCGTATCAAGGCATAACAAAGATGCGATCCCCTTTTTAGTCCACCATAATATTGAACATTTCCCAACCCTCGAACCCAAAAGGGCTGAAGTCAATCACAATTGATGCAGTTCTCAGGATGGCGGGGGTGGTGGGTGTCTCTTCGCTATCGCACCCCTTTTTCTTCTTCCTCTTCTTCTTTTACTTTCTTTTCCTTCATCTTCTTCTTCTTTTTCTCCTTTTCGTGTGTCGCAAAGCGGTGGGATATATCGCAAACCAGATAAACTCTATTTTATGATCGAACCGAAAAGGAGAAAGGGCGGAAAAATGTCCGCAGCCTCGGGGGCAAATTTCTTTACTTAAATAGAGGAGAACCGAATAAATAGAGAGAGATAGGAGATTAAATGAAAAGAAAGAAAAACCTCAACATTTATAGTATATAGGTCTATATATTTCTAGATATATTTATATTTCGTGTATAAGTAAAATATTAAAAGATTTAATTTTATCGAGTTGATATTTTAAATTTAGATTACTAGTAATATTAATAATAATATAAAAAAATTTAAGTACATATCTGCTTTTTTAAGTATACAGATCCTTAATCATTTAATAATCGTTCTTTGTCTAATGGAAACAAGATTATGGTTATGAGAAATAATATTTGGTCTCAGCAAAAAATGGCTACAGCACCAGTTTGCCCAAAAATCCCGCTTTAATTTGCGATCGTTATATGAATATATGGAAGACAGATTTTTGCAGAACTCTTAACTTTATTGAAAAAAAATTGATTATATAGAAAACAATAAGTTCTCTCCTCTTCTCGATGCCTGGATAATTTGTATAATAAATAATAAATTAATGAATTAATTATATTCTATATGGCCTCATATGCCGAAAAAACTTCATTTATCCATTAAAATGGTACAATAAATTTCAATTAGAAATTTGATTTTTCGGAATTATAAATACTAATACTCATATTTATTTAGGATTTTTAAAATTATTCAAAAGTGAGTATTAATTTGCGGGAACATTATCTGATTTTTTCTTTCTTTCTTTTTTTTTTTTTTTTTTGTTCCTCAGAGAGATTATAAATATTTTATCACCACATGGCGCCGGCAGCCACGACGAAGGGCGAAAGGCGAAGGGCTGTGAAAAGACGCAGGCCTCAGCATCCAGCTCGAAGGACCAAAAACGACCTTCGCGTCGATATGCAATAAATATGGACAGAGAAATGGAGGGAACGAGTGAACCTCAAAAAGCCTCAAAATGTCTCAAACATGGCGTCTCCCCACTCAATCTTATATTCGACAAAAATTATCCCTTCTCGGCACGGAATTTTCATAAATAAATTACTTAGACGTCACCTCATAAAAAATGATCATTTTTCTCTAAATAATTGGATTCAAGTACCAATACATTAAAAAAAAATAAAAAAATTTTGTCTCTTGGAATTGCAGAATATTGATTAGACATTGAAAAGTTATTAATATATAAAAACTTTATCCACATATATTTATTCATATTAAATGAGTAATATTTATCCCAATAATTGATAAAATTTTTCATTTTAATTCAAATTTGAACATATGTCTTTTCAGTTCATAGTCTTACTGCCAAAAGAGCGGGGAAAATATTTCAATTTATCCTCTTTATAATAATATGACACCATTGTCATTGGTCTTGGCTGATTGGTATCAGGATGACCTCCATCATTTCGAATGAATTTTTTTCGAAGAGTTTTTCTAATAAGAGATTCTAATTTTTTTCACATGGTTGATATTAAACAATTTAGAATTTACAAATTTATTTATTCTATATTTGTAATCTATAATATGTCGACTCACATTTCCTTTCACACGATTGTTCTATGTGTAAGATATATTTGTTTATTTAAATTTAGCGCCGTTTAAGAAAGGAATTTATGAAATGTATTACTAATATTCGTAGGTTGGCACCTTGTATCTTATATTGCCAATATTATACTTTTGGCAACTGTGGCATCGATGGAGTTAGCACGTACTCGGATTAGGAAAAGTGTTTGTTTTATGTAATTGTTTATGAAACTTTTTTTCAGTCTGGCTTATGAATCGATCTTAAATAATCTAATCTTGTAAATAAACTCTATATATATACATTTTCTTCTATCGTTATTTGTGTTTTATTTTTATTTTTATTTTGTGTTTTCGGCCTACAGATGGAATCATCACACAACTTCGCTTAATATAAGCGATTCTGGAGATGATATTCTTCACTCTAAAATCTGAATTAAAAATCCCATAAATATTTAAAATCAATCCCTCATTGTTGCCCATTACTAGAACCAACTATCTACTGATATTATTTATGTGCTAATATCTCTAAACTGTTTTGAGATAACCTCACTCACTTCAGAGAATTTTTATATCTTCGATAAAATCTGCGTCACATTATGAAATATCTCGAAAGCTCGGCTGATAACATGGAGGGGAGATAAGAGAGAGAAAAAGAGGAGGGAGAGAACCAACCCTCCCTTTGAATTTCATAAAAAAAGGTGTTAAATTTTTAAATAGATTTTTTATCACCTCTCAAAAAGAGAAAGATTTAAGATTCCATCAAAACATTTTGAAATCCTATATAATTAATTAATTGTTAAACCGAATACAAGTTTTTGTTTGTTTTTTAACCTCAAATGTCAGCGCAATTACATCACTTACGTATCGTTTTACTTTTATGCAGGTCTATAAATCAAAACGCGTTGATTCTAAGACCAAGGACTTGATTGCGTTACGTTTATAATTTATGTTAAAATCGTTTATTAAAATAAATATGAATCTTAATAGACTAATGTCGAGGGGCGCGGCATTAAGCTAATTACTGATGCGTATCTTAAGGACAAAACATACGAGGGAATATTGCTTTGACTTATCTAACGAGCTGTTAAATAATATTTATATCAAAATGAATAGAATAATTGGAATTAAGTGGGATTTGAGTTAAAATGAAGTGAGACGTTTTGAAGAAGGATCTGATATTGAAAGGAAGAAAATATATTGGAGTTTTTATTTTATTTTTTTCTTTAAGCTGGAAAATAAGAAGAGACAGGGGGATTAAGGGTTACCGGGAGAGAGGAGGGAAATGTGGCTCATTAAATCAAGACAGCTCCTTCTGAGGGATCAAAAATGACGCATTGGAAGCCTAACGACCTTTGCATAACCTCTGAACCCTGGCATATAAACGAGAACGAACTCCATACTCCAACTTCCACTCCCTTTTTTTTTAATTTAATTTTATTCTATTAAAATTATTTCAAATTTACTACCCTCTTTAGATTATGCCAATTATCTAACAAATTCGTTTCTAAATAGTTAAAATATTATCCGAGGATCAAGGAGTTAAGCTTATAAATCCATCCACCTCATGGCAAAAATTTATTTAACTATCAAAGTTATCTCTTCTTGGGGAAGGAAACAGGAAACCTTCTCAGTATTATCCCGAGAAAGTTTCTTTCTAGCGTAATCATAACTTGTCAGTCCCTGACATGAATGACTCATTCGAAGTGACTAAACCTTATGAAATGTGTGAGAATTTTGATTTTCATACTTTGCCTAATTACTTACTAACAATTATCCCTAATATATTAAGAAGAAGCAATTCATTGATACTTGCTGAGCAGTCTGCCTTCTCGGCATTTCTTTTTGTTAAGTCCTATTTTGATATTTAAAGATAATAATTTTATATAAAAAATTTCAAAGCTCCAGATCAACAGGAAATTACTGAAATTTCCGTGGCGGGCAGACACCTGGTTATTATACATAGGTAGAGAGATAGATTTTAAGAGACATAGTAGCTTACAGGATGGGCATAAATTAGTTAGAGTTTAATTGCTGGACGGTAGGCAACCCAAATGACCAACTTGCTATTGGATTTTTCTAGAGCGAACTACGCATATTCTCTTGTTAAATCCTTCTAGAAATTAAAAACTGATCACGAGTGGTCAGCCCTAGAGAATTTCTGAAGCAATTAATTAAAAAATCCATTAGTTAATTGGTCATTTGGATTGCCTAGCAAGCAAAAATGAACACAGTGCAAAATATTAAATTCTGAGATGAAAATAATATATTGTTAAAGGTTGGAGAAATTAAATTATTATGAGATCGAAGTTCGAATTGTCAAAATTTCATAATAGAAAAATACAAAGGATTCAGGACAAACAATTCCAAAATGTTCCTGTCTCATTCACGATTTAAATTAATTATCAAAATTAAGCCCCTAATTTTTCCTTTTTGAGATTCTGTTTTTGTATTCTAATTTTCTTTTTTTTTTACTCAGAACATATAAACATAAATAAATTTAAATGAATTAATACTTATATAACCTGCTAAAATAAAGAAACCATTCCCTAAACTTTAAGAACTTTAAGAACTCTCTAAGGGGTCTAAATCTCACAGTCTACGAATGGCTTTCTTATTTTTGATACGCATAGTATATAAACAATATAAAAATTTAAATTCGAAGAAAAGTTAAAAAAATTTCAAAAAGTTAATGAAAAAAGTACTAATTTTTTTTAAAGAACAATTGCGAGAAGTGGTGCTCTAATATTCAATCTTTCATGTTCTATCCCCCATAAAGGTAATTTGACAACCTGTATTTTTTTCATCTCAATTATTATGGATAATCAGGAAAGCTACATGAAATTCAAAATCATTAAATTTTAAAATTTTACTTATTATTAAATTTATTCTTTTCTAATTATTCATTAAAATAAAACCAAAGATAAAGGCTGTCCAATTTCATTTGAAGGGGATAGTATATTCTTTCTATACATCTGAACACATCAACTATTCCAAAAACTTTTGAGTTGTTATCATATCATTTATATTTCATTAATTTACTCTGTAATTAATTTAAAATTTATACTCTATATTATGTACAATTATGCATCTATTTTTAACTGTTTACTATTTTCATTTTATACCAATTTTCTACGAAAAAATATTTAAATTAGATTAAATTTTTTTTAAGATTTATAGATTTTACTACTACTATATAAAAGGTGAATCTGAATCATTTTAATTTTGAAAACAAAAACTTAAAATTTTAATTAAATTAAAAAAAAAAAAAAAAAAAAAAAAAACAAGACTCAAAAAATAAATATATTAATTATCTCTTCACTCAGAGACAATAACCAGTGAGTTCGTATAAGATGGCAACCAAGAGTTAACCGAAACTTTGTTGCCTCTCTGTCAGGTTTTCCCTTTGATCTCATCAAATCTCAGGCTGCGCGATGGGCTGGCTTACTCCTTGCCGACCCCGTGGAGACCACGACCCTCAGTCATAAAAAGGCT
This sequence comes from Anisolabis maritima, assembly GCA_010014785.2. Taxonomy (NCBI): domain Eukaryota; kingdom Metazoa; phylum Arthropoda; class Insecta; order Dermaptera; family Anisolabididae; genus Anisolabis; species Anisolabis maritima. The sequence goes on from JAAAKE020101243.1 coordinate 24,234, forward strand.
ACATATGGATACATATGGTAAAATAATTAGAATCCGAAAAAATGCTTAATTAAAATGTTAATTTCCCAAAAATATGATCAATATATTTTTACTTTTTTTATTATTATTAATTTTTTTTTCAAAAATTACTATAAATTTCGAGAATTCAAATAAAATTCTTCAAAGAAATGAATAAATTGAATTTTTATAATATAATTTATAAAGAAAAAAAAATTCTCTCAGAACCCAAATGCGATGAAATAATAAAAATAAATTAAATCTAAATATTAATATATTAATTTAATAACTGGATTCTGATGCAAATTTCCCCCTCCATTTCCATCTCTTTCTATTTTTTTATTACTCCCTCTCTCTCTCTCTCTTTTTCATTTTACTTTGGAATAAAACGGCCGGCCTTTATAATTATGGACGGGACATTTGCCTGCCATATCAATTACGGCACGTTTAAGGAATTTTTGCATTTTAGGCGGAGTTGGTTGGTTGGGAGAGGAGGACGGACAGACGGACAGACAGACGCTCCCGTCTTCGGCGACATTAAACTCAATGGACAGGACGTATTAAAACGAGTTTGGCGCACGGTCGTAGAATGTTGCAACATTATTCACGATAATCGTCCGCTATTAAACTACTAGTTTTTATAAATAACCACAATCTTTATATTTATATAAATCCCTTAATATATTTTCTATTTCAGTTTTTATGAAATGAACACATGAATCTGTCCAACCCACCACTTGATAGAATTTTCAGAAAGCTACTCAAAATTTTGATGACTTGATTTTTCTAAAGACATCAGCCAATAAATCATCATCATTCAGATGATGATCCTTCCTGTTCTAAATTATAATACAATTTGAATTTTTTTTTTTAAACATTTTAACAAATAAAAAAAATTAATTTCATGTGTGGATAACTATCAAATTATTGTTATAAAAAAAAAATATAACAAAAGTTATAACCCTAAAAAAAATTTATTTACCTTAATTTTTTTAGATCAACAAAAAACTTTTATTCCCTAGTCTATTTGAAATATAAATTTCTTTTTAAGTGTGTTTTCTGGAAATATCACCAAAAAATGATTTAAATAAATTTTATATTTTAAAATTCATAATTGAAATGAATGATGAGCTGAAGATCTCTTTCTAATTTTATTAATATAATAAAATAACGCATCTATTTACTTGGGATATAATTTTACTAATTGTTTTTTTTTTTTTTTTTTTTTCACAAATCGAAAAACAGAGTGGTGTGTATATAATAAAGTCTAAACATAATTTTGATTGATTGGCAAAAGAAATACCTTGTTATAAAAAAAATAATTTATTTTTTTACCAACATTTCAACCTTGGCAAAAGTCGTCATCAGAAATGGAAACAATCTCTATAAACTATAGCGGATTAAAAATGTCTTGATCTGATTAGAAATAAAAATATTAAAAAAAAAATGATGTAATATTGAACTAAGTTCAAAAGTTCATATTAATCGAACAGATCAGATAATAGGTTTTTTTAATTAAATTTTTCTCACCTCTTAAACTAGCGGCTTTAATATAACTATACATCCAAAGATCAGGCGTTCAGATCGTATTTAATAAGAAATTTATTCTTATTATAAGAAATATTTATTAATTTAAATTTAACACCGTTTAAGAACGGAATTTAGGAAGTGTATCTTTCTTTCGTTGGCACCTGGTATTCTAGAGTTTAATCTTTTGGCGACTGCTTGAGGCATGTGGCTCTGGAGAAGCGACTCCCAGTCAACACGTATTTATGTTACGGTTTATATTCAAATTATTATTTTTATGAACTTGTATGTAGTTTGACTTATGAAATTATTTATGCCTATGATTAATCTTTAATCCTATTGTAAATCAATTTTCTATGTGTATACGTATATATTTACTTTCATCATCATCATTTTGTTTATTTTTTATTTATGTTTTCAGCCTACAACATAATTATTCAAATTTAATTATAAATAAATAAGGCAGAAAATTGCATTTATCACAATAATTAATTTTTAATATTTTAAGGGTAATTTTCTAAAAAATAAAAAATTTATTTTTCTGAGTTGTATTTTTATAATTGATATTAAATATTTTCTCAGGGAATTAAGTCGTTGAATGTATTGACATCAGAAATTAGGTTACAGCGTTAAACCGTTTTGCATTTGAATTTAAAATGAAAATAAATTAACTGTGAATTAATAAATAAATTAATTTTTGTCCTTAATAGTTATTTCCAACAAAATGATTTATCTTAATAAAATTTGTTTGTTCAGAAATTTAAATTAGAAGATGAAGTCTTGATGAAGACCGAAAAGCCTCCAATTTTTTTTTCTATTTCTTTATGAGAAAGGGAGATCCTTTTGGGAGCCTTAAAAGTGTTTGCTCATAATTTCTCTAGCGGACAGACAGACAGACATTATTTATAGATAAGAATTAGAGAGACGTTCTCACCAGAAAATGGATGAAATTTCTCCCATCAATCCTTTCTAAATCTACATTTTGGATGAGGATCTAAAAAAATAATTGAAATATTTTATTATTTCTCAGATTAAACTTTGTTAAGAGTGATTTTTTTTTTAAATAAGTGATGATGTCATCTAAAAAAGATTTTTTTTAATTTCCAAGGATGGCAACACACAACACATATCATTAAATTCCCCCCAAATGACAAATTATTTTTTTTTATAATTATAGACTAAAGAAAGATAAATAACATCGAAAAGGTAAAGAAAAAATAAAATTGAAAAATATGCCAATAAAAAAGTAAAAGGAGTGGGAATAAATGAGAGAGAGGATGGATGGAGGAGAGATAGATGTACGTATGAAAATCGGCGAGTCAGCATGAGGCTTGTCACTCGAACTGATCGCAGGACTTGTCAAGGTAGTCGACGACGACGTGGAAGAGGAGGAGGAGGATGAAGCGCGGAGCACTCATCTCATCTCAAGCGATGCTCGCACGAGATTGCCCTTGACAAGTTGCCGGGGGTCCGGACCCGATCGGTTGGCTATCAATCAAAAAAACCTCGACTCTCGATTGGCCATTGTGCCAAATGACATCCCCGTCATCACCAACATCATCTCAATAAGTTCATCGACATCATCATCATCATTATCATCAATAAAAAAAACAAAAAAAAAACTCTTGCATAAATAGAGCCATTAATTATTGACTCTATTCTCTCTTAAGATTTCGGAATTTCTTCAACAACAAATCAAATTGAGTTCGTCGGTTGGCGACGTTAAAGTCAGTTTGGTCATTTTATTAGCCCCAGATGTGCGCCGCACACTCCATATTAAGATAGATATTAAAAGGCCGAGATATCCGCACGTCCGCTCTCCGAAAGGTCGTTGTGTGTTCGGCGCCCTATAGCGCCTTTTTTTTCCTCGCTCAACACAAAAATGACCGGTATTTTTATGATTATTATATGAGCACGAATGCCACATACATCAGGGAAAAGCAATTAATATTAATATCCCAAGTTGGTAATTAATGGAATAATTAAACAAAAAAAAATGTCATTTTTAGTTTAAAATCCGCAAGTAAGAAAACATCAAGCGTTTGTTTAAACTTTACGAATTTCTTCAAAAACACATTAATTCTTTGTTTAAGAAGAAACAATATATATATCTCCATATTTTGTTAGATATTAGATTATATCATCCAAAGATTTTTAATTGATTTAAAACTCTACTTTTTCTCTTAGACATGACCGGTAAATAAATCATAACGGTTTATGTAGTAAAATTCAAGATCGATCGAATTTCATTTAAAAAAAAACTTTCCTTATGATTAATAAATACACTGTTGTTGTATTAATATGACAGTGACTAAAAAGCCATCGGACTCTTAAAGGCGCTTTTTCTTTCCCGTTATCTCATGTTTTTTCTTGTATTGTTTTAATTTAGTTTGAAATAATCAATTTCGTTTTTAATATTAATATATTCATATTAATAGGGTTTCTAGAAATTTCAAAATATTTTAATAAATTTAAAAAAATGTGTTTTTAGGGATTAAAATTATTTAGATTAGATAAAGAACATTTTTGCCTGTGATAAATATATGAATAATCAAATTAATTATTAGACAAATGAATACGGACAGGGATAAGACTCTACCTCGGAGTTGTAAACAATGAGATGCGCTAAAAAATTTTTTAAAAATTCTAAATATTCGCTCGAACTATCAAATTTCTAATTATAGAGTCATTAAAAGAAAGTCTAAGTGAAGTGATAATAAAAGGATTCATTAGAAGAAAATATAAGTGACTGGATGATATTCCAGAGGTGTCTTTCTTAATGATTAAATTCATAAGAATTAGTGTTATTGCTTGCCCGAAATTAGTTTGGGATGGTAGCTGATGGTGATCCCCTCTGAACGACGAGATGTAGTACTCACCTGAAACAGACAAAAGAGAACAGAGAAGGAATTAGTGGCGTCGATCGAAAAGAGTAAGGGATTCAAGAGAGGAACAAACAGCGTCGTATTTCTTCCAAGTGGCCACCCCCCAACCGCCCTCAAGAGATGGTCTCCCATCTATCCGTCCCGCTTCAGCCACCCATTTCCATATTCGCCCGTCTCGCTTCCCTAACAGCCTTCACTCTAAAAGCATGCACACGATATATAGAGGGACATTATGTCAAGGGGAACAGATGTATAAAATAAATATCCTAGCTGTATGCCCGCTCTCCTTCAAGCCATGATTCCGGAATCACATAAATCAGGGTAAAGGGCGCTGGTGGGTGGAGGTGCAGGGCGGTTTCAGGGTAAGGTAGTGAGAGAGAGAGAACGAACACAAATACAGAACAGAGAGAGAAAGGCGTACACATAACACATGGTCCCCTCAGTCGAATGACTCGCACACACATCTCAGAACATTCGCGCGCAACCCTCTTTTTTTTCGCGCGCGCGAAAGAGAGTCACCATCACCAACACGCCAAAAAAAAAGTAGGCACTCCTCTAGTTGGCGAAAAAGCACAGGTGTCCGGCATCTATCTGAGTCTCACAAAGATGGAAAAGCCATCGAGCTTGTCAAAAAACTTGTGAAATATTGGCCGAAGGCCGCGTGCATCGAGGCGGTGACTACAGCCGAGGGGGCTGGTTGGTACAAACACACACATACACACATACAATAGGGCTGATGAATCACGTCAGAGATTTATACCCCGACCGATGCCACCCCCTCACCCCCACCCTGCATGTATGTCTGTCGATAACTTAACAAACCTTGTAACGCGCGCGGCTCGCTTGTTTTTCTTTTCATAGTTCAAACTTTTATTTCTTGACTTTGTCAAATCAGATGCCATTTATTATTAAAAAGGAGAGCAAATTCTTGTGAAAAATAAAAAATGATACTTTAATAAAATTATTTAACCAAAAAATAAAACTTCGTAACAAAGGCCCAATTTAGAATTTTTGCATTCAAGAATACCATTGATATATATATATATATATATATATATTTAATAAAATTATTTGAAATGAAGTATATAAAGATACAATAGAGGAGAAGGCAGAATCAACTTTTGAATGCTCAATAAAAATTAAAAATTGAGACTTTTCGAGCTAGGTTTTACTCGTTCATCTTCAGGCCACTATAACATATTTACATTTTGTTATTTTAATTAAATACAAATTTGAATTTGATGAAATTAAATTTTACATTTTATAGTTGTATTTATGCCTAAAAGTGGTCAGTATATATTGGAATATATATAACAATGTATACATATGAAGGTGATGTTAGTTTATTCGTGCCTGAGTGATGAAAGAATGATTCCTCTCCGTTTTATCTTTATACATTATTTCTATTTTTAATTTAATCTAAGAGGTTTGAAAGGTGGTCGGCCTCTTTATAACGATTGAATCAAATAAATAAATATACAAAATAGGATAGTAAACTGTTTTTTATTTCAAAGATCTAATTTATAAGAAGCTATCATTATATTGATTAAAATTAATATTTCTCAAATTATTTTACAGTATATTAAGATATTAATAATTTATTTATTGATATTTATTATTATTATATTTACTTTATATCTCCCTCTTTTTAATCCGGGAGTAACTCCTTGGAGGAGAATTTGGCTGAAAGGCTGAATATTTTTTTGATATCAGGAACTACCCTCCTCTCAAGCTCAGGGTTTAATAACTACTCGGGTATTTCTTCTTCCTAATAATTATAAAGTATTTTTAATAAAATTGATTTTTCTGTTTAGGTCTCTATTAATTCATCCAAACAGTCCAAAACTTAAAGTAAAAAAAAATATTTCTCCTAATATTTTCAAGAAATCTCTTCAATTTTTAACTCATTTCTTTATTTCTCATTAATAAAAATCATTTTGTGAATTTCATTCATTCATTTTTTTTGTGCATACTCCGAGTGACAATGAAGACTTTGTTTTTTGTACACTCTGAGACACTAATTAGGTGGATAAAGTTTAATTAAAATCGTTAAAGTTATTTATGTGAAAAGTTGAAGAGAGAAGGAGGAGGGGAAGAGGAGGGGAGAAAAAATTTACTAGTTTTCCCTTCGATTGATTTTAATGAAAATTATTATAAAAAATTGTTCAAAACTTAAAAAAAAAAAAAAATATTCTAAACAATTAAAAATTAAATAAAGAGGTCTTTTCAATAAATTTATATTCTTTGCTAGTACTCGGATGTAAACCACGAACTTTCGGCATTTCTTCAGCTTCCTTTCTGCAAGTCCACTTGTTAAGCATTAACATGTGCAACGAGAGAGCTTGTTCTCTTTTGCTATTATACAATAATTGACAGCAAGACATAGAACTTAAAAAATCGCAAAAAAATTCCAAAGTTTAAAAATGGCTATTGAAAGACCCACGGAAATTGATTGAATCGAATGACCTTTCCGTGTAAGCAAAACTTAGCTACGCCACTGATTGCGTCTTCCTTCAATGCGTCAGTAAATATATTTCTAATCACATTATAGATAATAATCAAATAAAACTTAAGAAATCCCAACAAAAATTCAATTCGTTTATTTTAAATTTATTTCCCTACTTTAGCCGAAAACGGATTCTTAGATAAAAAATTTCAAGCCTCAAGAATTCTAGATCCACCACTTCCGATAATACATACTATCACGAATATCTATTAAATATCCTCATTTTAATATCTTATAGATTGATATCTATACTAGGTGTTTTATCCGAGAAATTATCTCCCTTTAGGCTTACTTCTTTTTTTGGAGTTTAAGAGTAATAAAAAAAATTTGTTGTGAGTCTTAAGATAATTTTTGTTGAGGTATTTTAGTTACACACTTACATTTGACCCGATTATTGTGTTGCAATTGAAGAAGTAAACTTGTGATGCCAAAAAGATCAAGGATGTTGCTGCCTCTAATCGATATAAATTCCTCGGGCATCGAACCCAGTCGCTAAATCATGGAGACAACCGTTTTAGGAATGTCCGTTCGACCGACAACTTTCTAAATATCGAAGCGGATGGACATGTGAGTGAGTGAGTGTGTAAAAAGAAAAAAAAGATTTATTTTATAGCCAGAAATCAAAGGTAATAAAATTAAAAGGTAAAAAATACTTGTTAATGGACACTGTTTTAAAATCTCGAGGCCAACATCAACGTCTATTTTCTAATTTAACGGTGAAAAAATAGGGAATATTTAGTAGAGAGGGGATTCCGGGGAATGGGAATAGGAGTAGAAGAAGGAGGTCCTTTTTGCAATTAATAAATGCAAGTACTAAATGGAAATGAGTGTCCGGCCATCCGATCCTCCAGTTCGGAATTAATTAGCTAAGACTGTTGCTAAAAAAAATATATACATTATTCAATGAGAAAAGGAGAAAGAGAGAGAAGGAGGGAGAGTCTTGTTAAAAGCTTTGGTCCATATATACACACAAAAGAGGTCTAATAATGGCGCCCTGCAAGTAAACCTATATTCCCAAAGGGCGGTTGACCAAAGGACGACTTTTCTTGCATTTGCATGATTGTCAGAAACGCGATATTGGCGCGCCCAAGCGATTTGCTTTTAGAAAGAGCTGAGAAATCCAACTCCTTCACTAAATGAATAGAATATGTTATTATCCTAGGGAAAAACGAAATAAGGTTTAAAATAAAAGTATTACCTCCAGGCTATATAATTAATTTAATAATGAATATCTTTTATCTGATCATCAGCATCACCATTTTCTTCTTCTATTAAATGAAAAATTGTAAAGGTCAATGGTTTTTAAGGTAAAAATGAAAAGAAATTATGTTCTTTATTGAAATAGAAAATTACAGGCTAACTGGAAAAGGAGAATCTTCTAACAATGAGAAAACCATGTACTTCAATTTTTAGAAAACAGATATCTTTCAGAAGAAGACCAAAATTTTGAGATTTGAAATTTTTTACTTAATAGACATAATGAAAAATTTTGAAAAGGTTGTAAAGAAGAATCAAAGTACAAAAAGAAAGAGTAAAATTGTATTTGCACTGTCATTTAAGGTATAGACAAAAGACTCGGTAAACGACTAAAATCTCATTCTCATTGTCTTGATAATATACCTAAACCAAACGAAGAATTTGTATCCGAAGATTTGCTCATATCTGAAAGATGGATTTGTTTTTATAGTAAAATACTAGGATTCCATGGATAAGCAGAAATTAGTTGTTGGAAGGAGGGCCAGCCAAATGATAACTCACTAATGGATTTGGAATTCTAGAGGAGATCTGAAGAAATTAAAATATAATACATTATGTTTCAAATTCAAAATATAATATTATAATATAATACGCATTCCAAAATATTTTATTATCACATTCTACTCAAGGATAGATTTAAGTAAATGTTCAGGCTTTTTTCAATTTTAAACAAATTATATTTATTTTTTAAAAGGTTTAATTTTGGTTTTGAATACAGAAGAGATTACAGCCTATCTTCCTTATTCCTTCCTATCAAAATCAAAATTGCTTTTAAAAAATAAATATATTAATTTGTTAAAAATTATATTTTTCTCATATTGAAAAAAGCCTGAAACTTAACTATAATTTTCTGTTCATAATAATTTAAAAAAAAATTATATTTTCTAATTTAACGAAGAATGAAAAAATAAGGGAGATGGTGGTTTTAGGAGGGGGTGGATTTTTGGATACAAACCCCCACAATTAACAAATATGTATGAATTAATTTTAGAGGAGGTTTTCAAATGACATGCTGATGTATCGATAATTAATAAAAATTTAAATAAAAATATTTCTTATACTGTTCCAAATAAAATCTGTTAACAAATGTAGATAATTTGTAATACACTCTACCATATATATAATCTTATTTTTTTTTCCCCCTATAGCAGATTGAGAAAGAGAAAGAATAGGATATTGGATGCTAATGAGTGGTTTGGGATGTGAAGGGGGTTAATTAGCGAACGACCATTGGTCAAAGACAAGGCAAGGCCAAGGCTGCTGCTGATGCTGGAGCTCGGTGTCCAGGGGTTGCTCCGTTGTCATGACAACCCAGCCTGTCTGTCACTCACTTGACAGACCGACAGACAGACAGACATGGACAGAAGCCGACGTCTCTCTCTTCATTTGAGTTATTGTCAACCTGGTAACGAACTCTATATAGGTAGGGTAGAGAGTTGACGTCAAAGGAAGGGTTTCAAAAGAAGACTTTCTCTCTCTCCCTCTCTCTGGATTATATATTTGCATATTAACATTATTCGCGACTCTTAAATTAAACACTCTCGAATCTTAAAAAAAAAAAGAATATTTATCACAAAGTACTTTAAGTATTAAACCCTTAAAAAAAAAAGAGGAACAGCATCCATATTAAACAGATTTTATCAAAAAATAAACTTCCTCTAGGTCACTAGCGTTGGTGTCACCTGGTGTAATAATCTAAGTCTCATCCTGCAGGATAAATTTCACCATTTTAAAGCTATCATCATTCAAGGGTAAGAAAAAACCACACACTTCCGGGGAGGAGGAGTGAAACCAAAAGGAAGATTATGGTTTTGGAGGGGGACATCCTTTTCAGGATGGCTCTACCACATCTCTCTAAATGATGTCACTGCTCATGGATATACATGTATTTAAAGATGTAGTGATAAAAAATTTTTAGTCTTTAAGAATAAATATTTGATAATAATTATTATCCTCCAATATTTATTTTAGTTAATAGGTAGCCAATTAATTTAAATACATTTTATTGCTCGGAGATATCTTTCTTAAAAGAAAAATCTCAAAAGATGTCATAGATGAAGTTTTCTTAGTTTTTGGAAATCAACTAAGAAATATTTATTTGTAACAATTATTAAAAAAAAATTATCCTAGAATTAGCAAAATATTCGAATGAGATAATTTCTTCTTTGAGAGAAATAATCGTATATAAAATAATGAAGCCTTCAGCAATCATAGTTTATTTAAATAATACTAATAATAAATTTCTAAAGAGAGTTTGAGATGGATCATTCGTTTAAAAATAAATGATGGCATCGAAAAGACGAGAATATAGGCAACAACCCAACAACAACAACAACAACAACAAAACAATATCGTATGCGGATGCGCCTGAGGGAGGAATGCACAGCAATTATCAAAGGAATATGTAGAGGGGGAATAAATCATGAGGTGACCACACGTCACAGGTGGTGGTGGGGGAAGTGGTAGGGACAGACAACCCCACCCACGCCCCGATTGAGTCATCACCGCTCACAATAGACAATAGACAATTAATATATATATATTTTGATGAATGGTTGGATCGAGTGTATAATGGACAACTGCAGGCTATCCAAATACGTTGTTTAACACTGTATCAAAAAAATATGTAAATTAAGTGAATGTGTGTCTATGTATGTGTTTGTGATGATTATTTTGATAAATTTTTAGAAAATGTAAAATATTATAAACAATAACATGGTCATGGTTAAATGGAATAACCAACCCATTCATTCTCTTTCTCTTTCTAACTAACCCCAAGGGGAATCCCAAAAAGTGTTTCCAATTTGTCATATTTGAATAATTAAAATTACACTAATACAAAACAATAACAAGTTTTCATTTAAGCTAATCACCTGATGATAAAATAATCCAATGAAATATATCTCAAAAAAAAAAAAAAAATTGTGATATTTTTCTAATGTTTTAATTCAATTAAATTATTAGAAATCAAATATTTTTAAAGAAAATAATAAAGTAGCATACATAAGGGAATATAAAAAGAAAGGGGCACATCACTTAGAAATCAAACGCCTGGAGGGGATGGGTTAATAGGATGGCGATACGCCTAGAGTTACCAGTGGGGTTTTCAAATGGAAAGCCCCCCTCCCAAAAAAAAAAATAATAATAATAATTAATTCAAAAAAATAAAAAAAATCCAACATAAAATTTTAAAAATAATTGAATTGTAATAATCACAACTCACAAACAAAGAAAAACAAAGTTTATATAATAAAAAAAAATTTATTTGGCACCTTCCCCCCCCCCCTCCCAAATAAAAACGTGATTGCGCTATATTACTAAATGAGAGCTTTTTTCTCTTTTTAAAAGTGTTTAATAATAATAATAAATAATTTGCAGACAGATGAAGACTGGAATAGCTGGAAAAAAAGAGGGGGGAGGATGGAAAACAAAGAGGGCTTAAGACCGGAACAATACAGGACAAAACTTTCGGCAATATGAGATAAGAAACATCATGAACTTTTTTAAATTTTTTAAATTTGATAAGAAATAGAATTTGAGTTCCAGAGTTGTATTCAGAAACATTTCTAAAATATTAACCAAAGGGGAATTTTTCTTAAGTAACTAATTCAAATATTTCCCTTGGTTCACTTAAATGGAGTATTAAGAAATAAAATTCTTTATAATATTATATATATTATTTTTCTCTTTCCCTTAGAAGCGTTTCTGAAAACGAGCCCGAGAATAAGTTTTTAATTCCCAGAACCTCAATGGATTTTATAATAAAATTTCAATCATTATTCAAATAGCAATGTTTAGGAATATCGTTATTATTTTATGTTATGAATCTTTTATGGGTGAGATTTAGTAGTCAACTTGGATAAAAATGAACTCCGTCAATCAAAAAATGAGAAGGGATTATTTCATGATTAAGAGATCTTTTCTGGTTAAACATGCTCTGAATCCTGAAACAAATTTATCAGTAGACAATGAATTATTGACATGGCAGTCAATCAACTTGTCAATCAAAAATAAAAAAAAAAAAATCGGAAAAGGAATTGTTTCTTGATCAAGAGAGTTGGAATAAAACGTCCAGTCTAAGTTTTGATGAGTTTTTTTTTGTTCGCAAGACAAACTTGATAAGAATTATTATCAAATGGAAGGGGTTGCTGTGTTGTGTGTGTGTTTGGGAGAACATTGCTGCGAATTCGGAAAACGGGTGACATATTTATGAAGGAGATGGATAAGAATGAACTCTGTCATTCAAACTATGATGCGAGGGTAGAAGGTAAGGTGTAAGCGAAAAAAGGTCAGCGTTGCATATATATGGAAAGAGACAGGGCAGGCACACATCTTGGCTTGGCTGGACCCTTCCTCAGATCCAATTTTCATGAGCCAGCGGGTGGAGGGTCAGCGAGTTCAGTGGTCCCCGGGGGGTTGTCCAGTCAGCCTGATCGCTCCCCTCTCTTTATATTCCTTTACACTCATTCAAACCCTCTTTTTCTCCGATCTGTACAGATGTCCAAAACATGCACCATCCAATGAACGAAAAAAAAAAATACACAAACAAATTGGGGTGAATAATAAACCCAATTTGATACCTTAAATTTTAATTCTTTAAATTAAAAGGTGTCAGAGCTCAGGTTCTTGGAAAGAAGCGAGTGCTGCCCTTACTGCATCTGTAAATTTGTTCGTTTCTGCTTACTGGAAGATAGGCAAACGAAATGATAAATTAACTAATGGGTTTTTAGATTACTCGCATCAACCACGAACAGTTTCTTGTGAAATTTAACCTTTGCGCATGTGTGGCCTGTTTTAGAGCAACTCCACAGCAATTAATCGAAAAATTCTAGTAAATTAGTGAGTCGGTCATTTAGGTAACTTATCTTTTAGCTACCAACAAGAATTAATTTGTGTACACCATGATAAACAATGTATATATATATTTTGATTATATATTTTAACCGTGCATATTGATTTAAATTAGTAAGTAGCTAATATAATTTAGCGTTCAGGGTCGGAAGCGAACTACTGATCCTTAGATCATGTAGCAAGAGCTTTACCTCTACTCTAAGGTACAGGGATAGTCCTCAAAATCAAATAAAACAATAACAAATATATATAATATATAAATCAATTTTTGTCTATGTACAAATATAGGCTATATTCATATTACTAAATAAATTTCAAATTTTTTTCTTTTAATCTATCGCTTTTTCATTCTAATGTATTTTTTTATTTTCCGAAGTTGTTAATCCTTTCTTTGAATAGACATTTACTCGATTAACGGACCAAATGAGAAATCAATCCATTTGATTATATTCCAAAATCAATGTCAAATAAATAACAATTATTAAAATCAACTTAAGGATGGATAAGGGGATAATCAAAAGGATTTTCGATTGAATGAATTCACAATCAATGAAATGTGTTTAATCAAACGAATGAGTAAAAGAAGCAAATAGACGGACTTGTACTGTACTACTAACTGAATAATTTAGGAGAGGGTGGATACCAAATAATCCGTGGATGGAAATACGAAGATAAAAGAGCAAAATTGAAATAATATATTAAATCAAATAAAACACTAACAAATATATATAATATATAAATCAATTTTTGTCTATATACAAATATAGTCTATATTCATATTACTAAAGAAATTTCAAAATGACTTGGATATTTAATCTAAATAAGATCCTTAAAGATGCGCTTTTTAATAACAAATAAAGGAACGGATATCAAGGGTTAATAAATTTTCATTTGATATGTTGATTCAGACATAAGAAAAAATATCCACTCGTGGGGTAAAGGCATGGTACTTCCTCCAAAATTCTCATTTCTTCCAGAACCACGGCGCCCTCACTAGTGTTAAACAGGAAAACACGCCATTAATTCTGCGATATTTTATTTATAAACAAAGTGTTTTTGTATGAGACTTCATTTTCATTCATTCCTATTCGCATAGAGTCCTAAATATGAACTTGTCTTTCTTGAATCACAATGTTCCCTGGTCTTCAGCTGGAAGTAAACGAAATTGAGCGCCAACCTCTTTATTTATCTCTTCAATCTTGACCCATTCGCTGGGAGGAAACGGACCCAGGGATCTTAACCCTAAATAAATTAAGTTCAACTCCCTCCACTTCACCTAAACAAAAATTCTTACTTTCATACTAAGTTTGAATGAAAACTTATTGAGGATCGAAATATTAAAATATTATTAGATATGGAAAGAGCAGAAACAGCCAAAAAAAAAGGTTTTGTATGCTTTTTTATTTCGGAGACGGTTGTTTATTATTTCATAATTAGCCCATGGATCAAATTTAATTGATAGTGATGTCATGTACTCGCTTTATCTAATCTTTATATTTGTAACAAAATACAAGATCGTGACTAACTCTATGCAAAATTACTTGGTCCAGTGACTGATGATGAGATAATAAAATTGCTTCGAAACGTCTCCCAGATGAAAATGCATACTAATATATAAACACTTTTTATTTTGGTTGATCCTTCAATTCTACATCCAAAATTATTCTTCACAACCTTCATTATTTGGTATTATTAAAATAATATAAAATTTTATAACCCCAATAAGCTAAAAGTTTTACTAAAAAAATCTTATACTTGGCATATGTTCAAAATATGCATTATATAGTGTAATTAAATATTTTTAGAAAAGAATTCATAACTTTATGAATAAGATGAATGGACGAGAAGAGAAAATATCCATTAGTTAGTATAGAACTAATTGATAAATTTAATTTGATTAATCAATTTGTTCCTATTTAAAAAATGAATATTTATAGACTTGAAGACATGATTAGAATATTCTAATGATTTTTTTTTTTTTAATTTTATTTTTCAAGAGATTGCTGGCTGGCAGCCATTGAGGGTCAAACAACCCCCCTCGGGTGGGGCCCGTGCCTACGGGG
>JAAAKE020101244.1:0-18391 GCA_010014785.2 Anisolabis maritima
AAATGAGTCTTTGAATGCACCGCTGCTAAAAGGCTTTCGCCTGGATACATACCCAATTGTGCGCGAATAATATGTTTCAAATATGCCGACCCGAATTAATACCACCATATTTGCATAGTTTAAAAATCTCTTTTATCTATGAGATTTTTATTTAATGAGTAAAATTAGTTTACCTCGATGTTTATCTATGTTCATCAAATATTGTCTAGAATAGAATAGAAGGCCACTGGCCCCACGGTATGATATAAATGAAAATAAAAAGGGAATCCTAAAAGAAAAAAGTATGTAAAAATTCATTGTTATTAATGATATGAAAAATGCAAAAGTGCATATAACAAGCCAATTTTTTACTTTTTTGTCTTTTATCGGCATCGGAGACTCCGTCCTTATTTATTTAAATTAGTTTATAATTTAAACCTAAGATACAGTTTGCCACTTTCAGAGTGTGCCGAACTGTACCTAATTTGAAAATCTGACCATCAAAGAGGATTTTTTTTCAATATCCCGTGACATGTCACCATTTTCTATATCATAAAAAGTTTGATAAACAGCTGCATGTTCTACTTCGAATATTTTCCCGTGCAAAAGCCCGTGTGTCCTCGATGTTGTTTTTCAAATTTATCACTTTCATTTCGGATGTAGATAAAGATTTAAAAAAATATATTAATAAATAATCTGATATGAATTGGGATTATATTGATATTCAATTTAAGATCTTTTAAAAAAGCATAAGCATAACAATTATAATTATAAATGCAGTTAATAATAAATTCATTTAATTTACTTAAGTGAAAGTTTTACATATTTAATGAAAGTAATTTTCGAATGCATATTTTTTTTTTTATTTAAAAAAACATTAAATAGGCTACTTACTCTGTGAAAATAAGTTTTTTTAAACAAGAGCGTAAGAATACAATCAATTTTTGAAAAAGTTTTTTATTCATCAAATTATTTTTTAATATATCAATATTATGCGAAAAAATTTTCTTTATTTTTTTATCAGATAAAATTTTTTTTAAATTTATCTAAAAATTGGTTAAATAATTCAATTCGATTAATTATTTTGAAATACTATATAGTAAAATTTAATAATAAATAGTTTAATAGTTATTATTTTACTATACTAATTTCCAAACACCTGAAAAAGATCCTTTTTGTGAATGATAAGCTGTCATCAGAAGCACCGTCTTGCAAAAGAAATAAAAATTAAATAAAATTTATAAGACGTGATTCAAGATGAGAAAAAGGGATCAAGTTTTTTTTTTCTTTGGTTCTCACTTAATATATTATAAACCATCAATCCGATTATTTTTTTCTTATTTAGAATGATACACAACGTGAAGAAAAACAGATCAAAGAAGCAAATAAAAAATGGAAAAAGAGTTCAATATTTGACCTAAAAATAAGAGCTCTAATACTTCTTTATTTTTCCAACAACAAAAGTAATCTTACTATAATAGAAAGATTATCTTCTGAATTATAAAGCATTTTGGAAGGTTCTCATTTTAAAGGGATAAAAAAAAAATTAAGCTTTTTTTGAATTTCAATTAAAAAAAAAAAAATTTTTTTAAAAAGAAAATCCCTATATAAAAATTTAAAAAAGATTTATTAATCATTTAAAATCATTAATAAATCTAATAAGTATAAGGAATCAAAAGTTGTGACTTAAAAAAACGAGACTTTTCGACACTAAAGTGGTTAAATTCAAAAAGAAAATAGGAGAGAAATTTGAACTTCTTTCAGTGAAATCAAATAAATATCACTAGAAAAAAATTTTTTTAGTCTTTTCGGCATCTGAGGCCATATAGACTTAAAACAAACAAGTAGATTATATTCAATATTTGGTATCCAATGGGTTTTTCATCGCACTGCCTGGGATCCGAACCCACTTTTCCTGGTTTTTAAAGCTATGAATATTGACAATGTCAATAGTTCTAACCTCTCAGCCACGGGATGAGGGCTCCTGTATAATTTGTATTAAAGGGGTTTAAATGGTTGTAGATCTCGAAAAGAATAAAAATATTTCATTGAATCAATAAAAAAGGAAAAATAATTGCCAAATATTTTTATCAAATCCTAACTTATAAAATATTTGCCTTTTTTATGGTTATATGGGATTAAAGACAATTTTTTGATTAAATAAATGGTCAAATAGAAAAGCGTCAATAGTGTATTTCGAAATATAAATAAAATAATGAATAAAACAAACATTTCCTAGTTTACGTTATATCAAATAAAAGAGAAAGAGAGATAACAGTGGAGTATTGATTTTAATTTATTAAAAAAATATTATTTTCTTTAAATTTTCTCTCTTTTAATGAAAAAAAAAAAATCTAATTGGTAAGAATGTTTTTTTTTTCCTTTTTACTATATTGAATAAAACGTTAATTGGATTCCCCTGGCGGCTCAGTTAACTTGGATCTTGATAGATAAACTTAATTCGCTTTTGGTCATGAGCCCATCTGCATGAAATCGAAACAACCATCAGGACAGAGATTAATTAAGCCCTCAAAGGGACAGGGGAGATAGGAGAATACCATCCCCGTACCTCTGTCACTAATCACTCACTAATGCTCACTAATCAATTATCACCTATTAAATATATATATATATATATATATATATAAAACGATCAAACAACAGAGGGAGAAGGATTGGATACACACTTTAAAGATGATGAGAGTACAAAGCTGTCAACAGAATCACAATATTGAAAACAAAGAGAAGACGAAAAAGAAGAAACTATTTTATTTTATATTTTAGTTGGTAGCTATCAGTTATCAAATATTTAAGAATATATTTGGTAATTCCCATATAAAATATTGTACTTCCCGCAGAAGTATAGGTGCCTGCCATCATCATCTGGCGTTTCATTAGACCTTGGAAGTCTTCTTGAGCTGGAAGATAAATCACACGTTAATATGAAAATGGTGTGATCCCATATTTCACACGGATCCACGATATGGTGGGATATGCTACTAGAGAAATCCTGCGGCACCGACAGCAGCGTATTGGTTGCGAGGGCGACCCCCTCCTCAATCGCCAGCTACGGACTAAATAAATAAATAATAATAAAAACTAAAGGAAACAAATACCAACTAGAGTACCATTTCTCAACCTATGGGTCACGACCCCATTAGCGCCCACTCTAGCGGTTACGTCGCCCGGGACAAAAAGAAAAATGCCGCCCCTTAAGAATATATATATTAAATAAAGGTACATATTTTTTATTTTCAATAAAAATTAAATCAACGCACTAAATTTTTAGCGGACGAAAAAATCGAAATGGGAAATTTTCTATTAATTGAGTTTTTAACACATCAATATTTTTCTCACACACAGCCAAAATGGCGCCTCTAATTTTTGGCGCCCCGGACACCCTCTAGAGCAGGCGCTGATCCATATGGCTCTTGTGTTAAAGCCAGAAAATGGTGAAGTTGGATCGCAAGACAAAAAGGTTGAGAAATGTTGGTCTAGAGAGAGTTAAAACAAATTTTACAGATTCTAGCAAATCCCACTCCAACAATGTTTCAACAATTAAATAATTAAAGTAAGGTTAGGAATAATATTCTTAAACGGCACTATTTTAAACTTATAAAAAATTTTACAAATCGCTAAATCGTCCAAACCATCTAAGAGGGACTAAAGACAAATAAATATTTTTGAATTTGAATATATTTTAATTAGTTGAAATCCGGAAGTTCTAATTAAAGTAAGATGTATAAAAAGAAATTTTTGTTTACATAAAATTTGATAATTTTTATTTTTAATTCTCCTATCTAAACATTTATTCATTTTTAATATCTAATGCCTAAATAATTATGTGGATAAATGAGAGATAAATTGTCTTGTTTATTAGTGAGAAAGATTTGTTCCAAACGTTAATTAATGGTAATTTACTCGACTGCCTTTCATCATTCATAATAATATTATATTATACAAAGCAGTCAACTATCTCTACCTAATAATGATAAATCTTCGAGCTCATGATTTCAAATGATTGTCATGTTTTGAGATCAAGTGATCATGTAGTAGTATAAGCCCTCTTGTTCTTTTAATCACTTTTGGGTGAAATCAGTCAAATCGAATAGCAACTGTGCCTTGGAGTTGAGGTAAAGCTCTGAGGGTCAGGTTCGAAAGACTTAAAAAAAAATCGTCCAAAAAAATATAAAGCCTAAAGCTCAGAAGGATAGAGAATTAGACTATAAAGGACTTGCAGAGACATCGGATAGTGGGATAGATTTAAAAAAACCATTCAAAAAATAATTAATTTGTTTATTGGCTAAGAACAATTTGGCATATATATTTTTAGGTAAAAATATTTTTTTTAATTTAAAAATTTAATTAAAATATTCATTCTCAGTCTTTCTTCAATGTATAGTGAAATACACAAATCATATTTTTTTTCTATTTTGAGATTTTCTTTTTAAATCAATCTACAGCCATAATAAACCACTAAATATTTCGACTTTGACTTTAAAATATGGTTGCCCATTTTTACTTTCTCTTGCCTATATATAAAATATATAGTGAAGAAGTATTGTCATCGTAAAAAAATTCATATCGAGATTTCAACAGAAATTTACGTTTTGAGGTCAACTCTGTCTAAAAAATGGGTTTCGCAAAATGGTTTGTGTGTCTGTCTCAGTGTCTGTTTGAACCAAATTTTTCAAAAATGAAATTGTTGGTTGTGCGAGGTTGAAACTCGCATGCATCTCGAAGCTTTCAAATAAAATCGGCCAACCGATCGATTTTCTCAAAATTACCTCTAACGATTTTGATTATAATTCATAAAACAACTATTTTATTATTAGATGATCTTTAAAATATATTAACCCTTATCCACTCTCCCTCCAAAAAAAATTGTTTTACCCTTGTACGTTTTTTGTAAATTTCTCTTAAACTATTCTAAAGATTATGATTAAATTGACTGTACATATAGGATGATCTTTAAGATGTATTAATAATTTTCGACCTCAAAATAGTCTGGGGCCATTTTAAGTATCCAAGAGAAAAGATAGCAAGACTCGTTGCTATGATAAAAAAAAATTAAAATATAAATATTTTTTGTCCTTATGTGAGATTTAATGAATTAATCAATTTTTTTATAATATTGTTAAATCCCTTGTTGCAGAGCTAGAGATCTGGCTTCAAGTACCAAAAATCAGTGGTTCGCTTCCCGTCCTGATCGACAAAAATTCATTTAAATTATATTAACCTCCAATTAATTTTAATAAATAAGGACGGAGACGCCGAAAGACTTAAAAAAAAAAAATAATATTGCTAATTGATTTTTTTTGTCTTTTTGGCATTTGAGACCATTTAGACATGTAGACTCTACATAATATATATTTTAAGATACAATGATCCAGACATACTTATTTATATCAATTGGTATTCATTTGGTGTAAATAAATTTTCATCGGATTGCCTGGGATCCGAACCCACACCCCTTGGCTTTTAAGATTATCAATACTGCCAATGTTACTTTAACCTCTCGGCCACGGGAAGAGCGGTGCTAATTGATTTATTCATACGAAAAATCTCTATAAATAAAAGCTAAATAAAATTGTGAATCGTCTACCTACGGGACCTGACACCTAAAATATGGTGTGACAGCACATCACTCAATTTTCCTTAACCTAGGCAAGAGAAAGTTGTGTGATGAGAGGCATCAGACCAGATTTTTTATTTTATTCATCTTTATATTCTACAAACCGTATAGTAATCTAGATAATTATCAATGATTAATAACATGTATGAAATATATTAGTATATAAAAAGTATCAAATAAATTATTCATTAAAAGTGAATAAATATTTTTTATCAGATTTAACAAAAGGTTATTTATTGTATTAAATTAATTAAATTTTCGATTTAATACATTTAAAATCATGGGATAAAGTACCAAAACTTTTGGTTCTATATATATGAGATAATATTAATATAAATTTTATTATTATATTTCTATCAGATGGCCCTTAATAAATCAGAGGTCATTTCGTGTCTAAGACAAACCAAAAACTTTTGGAATATATATATTAAAAAAAAATTTATTCAATAGACCAAGCTCATGGATTTTTTAATTTGTTTTGGAATTTTTTTATGTTAATGATTTTTATCTATTCAATCTCGTAATATAAACAATAAATTATTCAAAAAAGAAAAAGTTAAGCGTTTTAATTTTTAGTTTATAATTTTTTTTAATATTATAATTATAATTTGATAGAAAATGAGAAAGTAATTTGTGTTATAAAACCAGATTTTTCAATTCTTTCGATAATTACTTTACTTTTCATATTTTCTCCTCACTTATTCTTTAAGTATAGGGTTTTGTAAATTTTTCCCTATTTAATAATAAATTCAACAAAGCAAAAATGGGAATGAATATGATGGACGTTTGATTAGATTGATTATAAAATAATATATAAAAAATAAACTTTATTGTAAAAATAAATAAATAAGTAAAATATTAAAAAATCAGATAAATAAAGATTATTATTATTATTATTATTATTATTAAAAAATATATCATTTTCAAAGTAATGTCTAGTCTGTCTGTCTTGGAGATATACCCAAGAGGGTCCAGAAAACTTGGTCTCCCCTCTCTGAAATGTTCAGATATTATGATTATTCTTCTGAAAATTATATAAGTCTCTTTTATTATTGGCCATTTAGCCACACTTATTTGATAATTTTATTAATAAAATAATTTTGTTTATTAACAAACAACCCCTTTCTCTTTTACTCTTAGTTTGTTTGGTTTTTGTTCTCTCCATTTCCGAAATTCATTTGAATCTTGTTATTTTCCACCCCAATGAGATGTTTCTCCAAGTTTTCTAGTTTTGAGTTTTGACAGCTGTGCCTCTGCTCCCATTTGATGCTATTTTTTCCAAGACTGGAATAATAAATAACAAAAGTTGTTTCTTGTAAGAATCCCGGAGGTATGTATTTCGAACTAATTATTTTTAATTTTTTTTTTCTTTTGGCAGATGCGCGGGTGGTGATTACCGCCTACGCCGCCATGACTGCCGGACAGGTCCGGGTGGCTCCCATCCTCCACCGGTGAGTGTCAACTTGCTAAAATCTTTACAAGCGCATTGATGAGCGTTGAAATGAAGCGCAAGAACCTACTCTAATCATTGTAATATGCAACCCCTCCCTCCCCCTCTCAAAAAAAAAGAAAAAATTCCAAAATTTCAATAAAAGAATGAAAAATAAATATAAAGTTTAAATGGAATTTTAATAAAAACTATTTAGAAATAAAGAAAACCTAACACTAAAGACCTTAAATAAAACATTGCCCTTCTCCTCGAAGAATGATGGTTACGATACTGATTCCAATATGCTTGTAAAATATATTAAAACAAAAAAATCGAAATCCGTGCACTAATAAAAAAAATTAATAATTAATTAAAAAAAAAAAAAAAAAACTTATTTTTAGAGACTCAAAAGCAAATGATCGCTTTACATAATGACCCTTTGTTTATGGTTTATATGTTTTTGCTTTTTGTGAAAATGGGAGAATCATCTAAGGCCATATAGATTTTAAACAATATATATATATATAGGAAGAATTCAAGGAGAATATATATTATAATAATTAAAATATAATTATATTAATTATTCTTGGGAGATGGCAGGTTCGGCCAAAATAAAAATAAAAGCCTTTATGATTGTCGATCTCGGATTATTTTGTCTGAACCTATGCCCTCTCCCAAGAATAACTTTCACACAGCCACCAAATCTCTTCTATAATTATATTAAGGCATATTTATCTATATTAAATAGTATTCCATTGACTTAAATAAGGGTATATTAGATAAAAACTTTTAATTTAATTGTTGATTTTTTTTTTACATTTGACATCGAAGAGCATATAGACATATAGGATATATTACTATATAATTGTATAACTGTGATCAGTGTAAATTTATTCAAATTAATTAGTGGCAATATCATTTAAATAAATTTTGTCGCTTAGGTCGGGATTGATCTTTAGAGGCTAGAATTAATTATTAAAGCTTAGGTATTAATGGCAATAATTATTAAGGTGTTCCTTAATTTTTTTTATATTTATTTATATTGTTATAAATATGTCTCAGTAATACTAATTAATTACAATTGTAATCGTTTAAAGTCTATATGGCCCCAGATGCCGAAGAGACTGAAAAACTGCTTCTGCCTCTTGGAGTAGTCAAACAAGTCACTTGTTTCATTATTTGAAAAATTAAAAGGATGTGGTTTAGTTTACTTATATAAACTAATTGCTAAGTGTAAATTTATGATTATCTCCAAACTATATATGCATAACGATATACAATTTATAGTTGAAAGATAACCATGTTTGTCAGGAAGGCCTCAAGGCTCACAAGAAATAAGTAGTTCTAATGAAAAAGAATTGTATTAACTATGAAATAATATATCAATATTAGATATAGATTATAAATATAATAATAATAATTATTATTATTATTATTTAGGATAAAGTTAAGTATGAGTGTTTGTGTTGTTCTGGGAATAATGTTGTATCCCAAATTCAAATCGGGATTCTTCCAACTTTGGGGCGTCAAACAAAATACACCATATGTAATTAAATTTAATCTTTTAATAAAGAAAAAAGAGTACTTGATATTCTTCATAGAGAGTAAAAGATGTACTGATTATACAAAAGGTCTCACTGACTTCCTCATCGCTCCATTTTATCATAATTACCTTCTATTTACTGAAGCCCCAGTTATGGATCACCTCATATTCTAGCTTTAAATAAAAAATGACTTCGTTTTTCACAGAGTTTCAATATTTGTAATCAAATAATGTATTCAGATTGATTCACTTTTTTTTTGACATTTATAAATGCAAAATTATTCACTTCCTAAATTTTATGTTAAAAGTTTTTTATATTTATCAAACTTATTTAAAATGTACAAATTTATTATTAAATTTGAATAGAATACGAAGTTTTGTTATACAAATCATGCGAAAAAAAGAGTTTCAATATTTATCTAAATGCTTTAAATAGTATTCAAATTTTTGTGCTTTTATAAATGTATGTAAATATTATTAATATTTTCCTTAAATATAAAATTTATTATTTATTCCCTTGCACCAAAGTGCATCGGCTGTAATTAATTTTAATATTTTTATAAAAAATTTATTATTATTATTATTGTTGTTTACAATTATTCTTGTTTCATTTTAACTAGATTCACTTAACTACTACTGAACAGAATATTATATACCCCTATCTTTAGTTGGGGCCGAAGTTTATAGCTCAAATTTTCCACTCAGATTTCAATAGATCTTTTAAGCATCCCTGAATCCGAAGCGCCATGTCTATAGCTCTTGTATCTTGATTTTTTTCAAAAAAAATTTAATTTTTAAAGAAAATTGAAATTATCATCTTATTCGATGAAAATTATTGATTTTGAAAAATAAACTGTGAAAAATTAAAATTCAAGTCAAAGTTAAAAAGAGAATTTTTAAACCTAATACCAGTGTATTCTCTATTCTCTAGCTTTTATTTGTTATTAAATTAATTATAAAAATTAAAAATAAAAACTTAAATGGGGATTATTAAAAAGTATTTAAGATAAATAGAATAGATAGAATTATATTTTATGAATAAAATTTAATTTGCATTTCTAACCAAACCGTTTATTTTGAAAAAGAATAAATTCGGAGATTATTAGGATATTATTCGTAGAGACTTTGCGTGATCCCTATTTTCTATTTAATCAAATTCAGTAATAAAAATTAAGTATATAAAATATTTTTGTTATAAATTAAAACTAATAATTTTTTCTTAAAATTGTTCCAAATATATGAAGACCTAATAAGTCCAACCATTTCTATCAATTATTAAGAAAAAATTTACTTTGAAAAAAGAGGTAAATCTAAGATAAAGTGGCTTAAAAAATAAATATCAGAAATAAGCGTTCGAGTTATCTCATCACAAGATGGCTAAAAAAACATAGAGATTTGTTCTTTTTTAAGTTAATTAAATACAATAGGTTGCAAAAATTATTTCGTGTTGGTTTGAAAAATAGGAAAACCATATGACCAGCTCTCTAATGGATTTTTCGATTGCTTTAGAGCGGACCATTCATGCTCACGAACTAATTCCTACAAACTTGGGAGGTTTTCATCCGTCCTAGCCTCAAAAGGGAAAAGAAAAAAATCTCAAAAACTATAAAACACAAATTTTTAAAATAAAGTTAGAAATCTTAAAAATATTTATTAAAGGGACAGAAACCAAAAAAAAGATCAAATGTCACGATAAAACAATGCGAAGGTTTAAATTTATTGATTGGCCTTCAATAATCTCTTTCCCAAGAATCAAAATAAAATAAAAAATTAGAACCAGAAGCATAGCAATTCAAAATTTAAACGAGTGAGACTCAAAAATCATATAAGAAAAAATTTTAATATAAAAGATATATTTTTAAAATTTATTTGAAAATCTAATAAAAACTTTAGAGTCTTTATATAATTTTTTTTTATTTATTGAGAATTGGCTTCCTAGCCATACCTTAGTCTTTATATAAATATATATTCAGAATTATAATAAAAATGCATGATCAATGGGAAAGGGGAAAATTGAAGCCCCTATGGCTATCCCCATAATAGATAGAATTGTTCTGATATGAAAAAGGGAGAATGGAAAAATTGAAAATTAACGAAGTGGAAGTTTTTCTTTTTTCTCTTATTGCCGTTTTTTCATACTTTTTTTTATCTAAGCCTATTATCTCATGACTGATAATTTTTTGATGAAATTTTTGATTTTTGAATTAGTCCATTTTTATCGAAATTCGTGAAAGATAAACATATAGAAATGAGAAAACTTTGAAATGAAAGCCTTAGAGCAAAAAGAAATTAATCTCAAATTTTAAATCGTTTCATCTTTTGATCGTCTGCAAACTTTAAAATTAACAGTGCTTTTTTATAAGCTAAAACTCCTAAAATATTAAAATAATTTTGTCTTGAATAAAATTTAATAAACAGTTTTAGATAAGTATAATCAATTACAAATACTAATAACAGATCCTTGCCTGCTTAATTAAAATTTTTTTAAATATAAGAAGCGTATATAGCACTAGCCCAGGGAGCGTGCAGCCTTCTAAGATATTCTGTGCTGACTTATCTAACATATCACTCCATAAGTTCCGAACAAAAAACATTTTTTTTTTTTTGCAAAATTCGACTTTATTCATCAACATAGTCTCCTTCAAGAGTGATACATTAATTCCAACGCTTCTTTAACATTTAAATTCCTTTTTTGTAAAACGATTTATCTTTGGATTCAAAATAGGCGTTTGTTGCGGCTATGACTTGAGCATTTGACGCCAAAGGATTCAGCATCATCGGAAGACATACACTCAACAACCGCCCACCTAGATTTTATTTATTATTTCAAAAATAGAATTTTTCTTTTATTAAAATAATTAATCTCAAAAGAATGAATAATATAATATTGCTTATTTAAAATAATTGATTTTCAATATCAATTCAAGGTGAAATTTTAAAGAAATTATTGTATAATTTCTCTAGAATTTGGGCCATTTTAGAAGAATGGCAAAAATACTCTCCTGTTAAATCCTGTAATCCAATTGTGTGTGAAATTATCGAGAATATCCAATCGATTAAAGTCAGAGAAGGCAATAGATGCTAATTTCATTACAAGAAAAATGATTTAAAAAATAAAAACACTTTCTTCTGAAAAATTTTTTCATGTTAAAATATTTTTTATTATATTTTTTTACAAATAATAAAAAATAAAACATGATTAATCAGAATAATGTTCGTTTATTTTTTATAATCCTAGAAACTTAATAATCAAAATAAATTAAGTGAACATTTAATAAAATTCTAAATAATTTTTTTTGTCTTTTCGGCATCTGAGGCCATATAGACATTAAAAGATATATAATTGTTTTTTTACGATACTACTAATCCAAACATATTTATTTAAATCAATTGGTATCTAATTTGATTTAAATAAATTTTCATCGGACTCCCTGGGATCCGAACCCACACCCCTTGGCTTTTAAGGTTATCACTACTGGCAATATCTGTAAGGGGGAAGGGGGGAGGGGGAGCGGCTAAATAAATGATAAAATCTCGTTGGCTTTAATTTAATAGTACCGCTGATTGTTGTTTATTAAATATTTAAGATATTTGATGGTGAAAATATCTTTCTTCAAATATTAACAAAGAATGTTGTTTGTATATATAAATTATTTCTCTGACTTACCCATCACTTTCTCGAATTCAAGATTTGTGCTATTGAGAGACGATCAGCTTTTCCACCTGAAAAAATAAAAGTTACTTTGGTAAAAATAATTTATATCAGCTATACTATATATATAATATTGTTGAATTATCGGAGTTAGAACGGGTTTATAGAGATAAGGGAAATGTTGGGGAGGGGGTCTCTATCTGATTGGCAGGATGCTGCTTTTGATCCAGGGCATCCCTACATCACAGCTCCAAGTATTGTCATGCTAATGAACCTCAGCAGAGTCGTGTGTGTGGGTGGAAGATGTCACACGCACACACATACACGAATACAGTACCCAACATTGAACGCATTTCCTATCAAATTACTAATTGTCCAAGCGAAGGGACTACGTGATACGAAAAGTGACCCTTCTCTCACTAAATCGTATTTGAATAGACCTGGCGAGATTGAATTTCCGTGAGAGGGAAAAAAATGACAATAAAAATTAGAAGGGTATTCCATTTCCTATTTTATTAATGTGTAATAAATCCCTGTTTAATTGGGAAAAATAATTTTTAATCCATAGAAAATTGAAATTGATGCAAAAGCCAGAAAACGATCGTTAAAAAAAATATAAATAAACCTTTCAAAATGATTTTAGCGGATTATAACTCCGAGAGTTTGAGAGAAATCCTCTCCTGTTAAGAGCGTCGATTGCGTGGATTGTCACAATCTAGTGACCAGATTTGATATATACCGAATATACATAAAAGTAAAATGCAGTGAATCAAAAATTTCAATGGAATTACACGTTTTGAAGTCCCCTAAACACAGAAAATATGTGTGTATGTATTTTTACCAAAATATTGACTAAACTACAAATCTTAGAACGATGAAATTTTAAGGATCAACTTGGACTTAGAACATGATTTTCGCAGAGCAAGATTTTTTTTTGAATCTCGTATATCCATTACCTAATTTCAGACATAAAATGGATATTTTGGTTTTAGTATGTAAAGCCCATTAAGAGTTCTTTAATTTTACTATTTAGTTTTTTGACTATATTTTATTATTTATAATATTTCAGAAAAGTTATCTATATAAAAGTTATTCTAAATTAAATTTCATTCAACTTTTTTATATCCTTTTTTTCAAAAAAATCATTTTTGAAATAACTTATGACTAGTATTAGTCGTATTCGGTTCGAGTTCGCAGTTCTGCCAGAATCTTATTTTAATTGGCTGTCCTTGTTGCTCTCTCCCTTATAATAATAATCTTAAACAATTAATTAAATTCATTCGACGATATTATTCTCTAATTGCTAGTGCAAATTGCTAACAAAATATCTACGAACGCTATCTAGAATTGAGATTCGGGGTCGACATGGTTGGCTGCCTCTCCCCTTAAGACAATGACCTCTTCAGGAACAAGAGCTTGGTTAATGACTATTTATTTTCTAAGTGATTTCCTGTGCCACACTGTGGAAATAAAATTGCCTCTATTCAAATGAAATCATATTAATGAGTAAAGGTGAAAAGACTAAACCAAAAGAGTCATCAGTGAGGTTTATAAAAATATTTTCAGGTGGCTCAGGTGAGACTATAATCCCTAGGTCTTTTGAAATGCCTTTAAAAATGGCTCTAAAGATCTCGATGATTTTTAAAATAAATGAATAAATCTCAGAGCTGCTCTCGGCGGCCCTGTACAGTATAGCATTAAGACATTAATCTATAATTTTAATTATTAATCTAATTGATAAAAACCAAACCCGTCATTCAGACATCAATTATCAATCATATGTTATAAAGCAAGGATGTCCAAAAGTTCGATTACCGAAACAAATTCAGTCACGATGTAGTTCGTTATTTCCTCTAAAAATCATATTTAAAAACGTGTTCATAAAAAAAAATATTCTTTCTAAAATAAAAAAAATAATGATACGAATTTTTAAGCTATTATTTTTTAGGCGTGCCTCTATAAAAAAATCATTAAAAGACTCTTCAATTATATATAAGCCTAATACATTTTGAGTCACTAGCGACTTTAGGGCGGTGGGGCGATGGTATTGGGTCTAACTTGTAAGAGGCGTGTAGACTATTCCTTCAGAGGGAAATGGTTTTTTAATGTCCCCTATAGACGGCATCAGAATAACTTTCTTTTTCTAAAGTTGAAGGGATGGGTATCCATTTGGATTGTCTATTTTCCAGCAACGAAACAAACTAATTTCTGCAGCCTATTGTTTAAAATATTTTGTTTTGTTTTCTCTATCATTTACTTAAAAGATAGATAATACTAGATTTAATAAAAAATAATTTGATAGAAAGCTATTTAGCTCTAAGACAATGATAAACAAATGGTCCAATGTTAAAAATATACTTACTAACTCAAAACTACAAGTTCATATCATAGAGGCTTCTCATCTGGCTTGATTTAATATTATTAATAGGTTTGAGCCAAGTAATAGAATAATGAAAAAATATATAGTCTGATTTCTCTGGATTAAAAGTTAAATTATATTGAAATAGATCATTATTTGTTTATTTTGATTAAATTTTTTTAATCAAAAAAGTAAATTCATAAAAGCCTTCTGATATTTAAATTATCAAGAGGCTGAAAGTAATATTTGAGTTTTTCATATTAGATTAGATAAGCTCTACGTTAGTCCCTTTTTTTTTCTAATTTAATATTTGTGACCTTTAGAAATCAATTTCAATATGAAAATCGATTAATTCAATAGCTGAGGAATCCAAAAGAGGGTTCACGGGAATTTGTCGGTCAGCAAACTCATGTTTATTCACCGCAAAGTGATTTTGCATCTCAAATGGGGTTTATGGCAGGCAGAGATCAGCTCAAAGGGAATTTGTGCCCTACACAAATTATTTGTCCCCTACTAAACTCAGGCAATGACGTTTTTATCCATTAAAATTAAAACAAAAATAAATAGTCTTTAACCTCTATTTTCTTTTATTTATAATGAATTGTTTGACGTGTTAGTTTTTATTGTCGGGAAGAAAAAAAATTTATTTTTCTCCATGAAAAATTAATTTGATCTCTAGATTGTTATATGAGTAAGTTTAATTATGCACTTTGGAAAAATAATCTGAGACCTACTGTATTATTTGAAATTATATTTTGAAGACCAATTTGTTTAGTCCTTCGTCATATAGTCATTAACAATAAATTGCATATTTTACGATTTTAATAATAACTACCTATGAGGAATTAAAGTAATTGGTAGCCAATTTTTTAAATTTTATTTTGAAAAAGAAAAAAAATTATATCCTCTGTATTGTTCGGTCAATTCGAAATTCCGGAGAAAAGTGGGCAGAGCTTATCTGGAATCAGTGGCGTAGCAATTCAAAAAAATGGGGAGGTTCTAAATTTATTTATATACCTCATATATATATATATATATATATTAGAGAAAAAGAGTGAAATAGGGAGAGCAAATTCTAAACCTTTAATTAATAGACAGCCAATATAATTTAAATTAATTTTTGTCGCTTAGAACCGGAAGCGAACCAGTTACTTTTGGTATGTGAAGCGGGACCTCTACCTCTGCACCAAGGATCAGAGGCTAAATTTAATCATCTCTATAAACTATAGGTATAACATTGCTTAATTGATTTCAAGTTGTTTTTTTTTTAAGTCTTTTCGATATCTTCAGCCAAAAAGACTTTTAAACGATACATATATATATTTATTATGATAGAGTTTATCCATATTAATTTAGACTAACTGGTATCCAATAATCCAAATAAATTTTCATCGGGCTGTCTGGGATCCGAATCCCCACCACTTGGCTTATCAATAATGTCATTGGCCGGAGAGAAGAGATCAGTAAGCTAGGCCAAGCAGTGCTGAACAACATCGGTACTAATTTTCTAATCAAATATATGTATATTTAAAATCAAAATGAGCTCAGCAGCCGAAATTGACTTATAATTGAAATAAAAAATAAAAAAAATATTGACAGTGTCATTATTTCTAACCTATCGACCAAGGGTTGGCGGCTTTGATTTCTAGTTAATGTGACTACACATTAAGACATTCAATGAGAATGTTTAGAATGATTAGATTGAATTTTTCGCCATCTGAGTCTATAGTTAGGCCTATTTAGGTAAATTAAAAAATATATATATATATATATAAGTTTAACAATTCCAGTTAAATAAATTTTATTTAAAAAGTATAAGAGAAAGAAGATGAAAAGTGATTATGTTGGAATTTGAATTAAGGTGCGTTTCTCCGAGGATTTCGGATAAACAATCCAAATCATGTTAGTTCAAACTAAATCTAGTTTGAATGAATGAAATTCAGTTGGATTTCATTCATTATTTTATAAAAAGTTTACAAATTATATAGAATGAACATTTGAATTCATTTATTATTGAATATACATGGATTATAGCTAGTAATCCAGTGGAAATTATTTTTGAAATTCTAGAGTAATTATTTTGTCAATGAAACAATAACAAAGTGAAGAGAAAAATAATCTTAATTTCCTAAGTATATGTGAGTTTTAAAAACAAAAAACTAATTATAAAGTCACCATAAAGTGTCTGACCAGAGCACACTTAGTGAGTCTTGTTTGAATTAAAATGTTAATTTTCAGTAAGTAAACTATTTGTGGAATTAAATGCCATCTTAGGCAGGCAGGTAATAAAAAATTTTTTGGCGCTGGGCTCAATCTATTTATTACCAACCCAGAACAATAAAGTGCCTAATGAAAAATATAATCTTGTTCAAATCGAAGACATGAAAACACATTCGGACATATTTAGAGTTATGACAGACAGGCGGACAATGCAAAACCAAAAGGGTCTTTTCTTTCTTGAGGGAAAATGCGCTACATCAGCTCGATTTGCACAAAGATTAATGAGGCTTTGTTTAGGGCCCACGTTATTTATTATTATAATTTATATACAGTTAGCTTATTCAAAATTAATGTTGAATGCTTTTTAGTTGAGAAAGTTTTCTATAAAATTATCTGTTGACAGGTTGCGAATCAAGAAGTTCTTATCTCCTTTTCAAATAAATACTCCTGACTGGATTTATCCTATTAATCATTCTCCCTTGATAAAAGCATATATTCTCAACTTTGAAATAAGAAATGAATTAGAATAGATGACAGAAATACGATTTATGATAATTTGAATTTATTTCCGGTAAAAAAATTTCAATAAAATAAAAAATATACCTTAGAAGAATCAAGATTATTGTAGTCTATATGGTATGACAATTTAAAAATAAGCCTTTTTGGCGGAGTTTGAACCAAAAGAGGAAAGAGACATTTTCACTATCTATATTTTTTTAAAGTCTTTTCGGCATCTAAAACCATATAGACTTTAAACAATTAAATTGTATAATATTTTTATTTAAGATACATATTTTTATATGGTATGGTTTTATAGGAACGTGTATGTATACACTGTTATTCAATATTTGTTATATAATTGAAAATTCAATTGATAGAAAAGGCTTTAAAATTCGGAAATTCTAAAAAGTATCAAAAAAACCTACTGTACCAAGAAATAATAAAATTATTTTGAACTCTTGCCTCTTGGCTCCGTCTTATTTTTATAAGAGAGTGAAAAAGATAATTTATTTATCTCTATATATATCCTTTTAAAGGAAACCTCTAGCTGACTAGTTAAGGATTCTGACAACATCAACATAAAGGTCTTTCTGTTCAAATCCCGTGAGGGTTAGATTTTTTCTTTTTCTTAAAAAAAAATAAAAATAAAAATAAAAAAAAAGTTTTATAATATTCAGTATATTGGGCAGGAGCAGTCAGCTTTGGCATCTTAATTTTATATATTTAAAAATATTCTTAAGGTATGTTACCGAAGTAAGTATTTAATTTGAAAACTTTTTTTTTATAAGGTAAAAAATTCAATTCTTGATTTCCTTTGTTTATTTTTTAACGAAATAGATTAATTGTTTAATAAACAAACTTTCATATATAAATATCGCAAAAGTTATCTGCGCCTTGTATTTGATGAAACGTAGGACGGCAAGGAAAAGTTTTGAGCCCACACTTTAGCCCCGAGGGCTGTTTGACTTCTCTATATTAAGTCAGGGAGTTTTCTATTTTTTTTTTTTTTTTTTTTTTAAAGAAATAAATCTTTTTTCAATGAACAGATATTTTTATAAATTGAGTGACCTGGA
>JAAAKE020101255.1:0-18389 GCA_010014785.2 Anisolabis maritima
AGTTTGTATAGGCATAAATTAACCCTCCTTTTCCTTTTTTTTTTTTTTTATTTAAACAACACACATTATATGTACAAGTAGTTAATAAAAAAAAAAAAAAAAAAAAAAAAAAAAAACACTTTCTAACCAAACCTAATGCTCCCTTGCTGGCCCGATGTATTAGGTGGAGAGTGAAGGTGGGCAATGATCCAATGATATATATAAGCTTTATAAAAATAATAGATAGCTAATTAATCAATTAAGCAATTAAAATGGTAGAACAATTAAAGTAAAATAAAGATAAATTTCTTAAAAGGAAAGAAAAAAATTTTTTATTGCTTTTATTAAAAATATAAATTATCGTGTTAAGAGTGAAATAATATAAAAACATCTCATGCGATCGCAATACTTTCTCAATATATATTTCATATTTAGGTAAGAGAAAGTAAAAATGGTTGAAGTTATTATCTTCGAAGGTTTTAATACTTAATTTATAAAATTTTTAAATTATTATATTACTAAAAGATAAAACTACGCTGAAAAATTTGTGTAAAAAGACATCTATTAATATAATTTGTTTTTGTTTGCTGGATGGTAAGCAACCTGAGTGAGTAACTCACTAATGAATTTTTAGATTAATTGCTTTAGAGCTCCTCTCAAGCGTATCACACATGCGCACTTATTAAATCTAGTTAAAATTAATAATTGCGCATGTGTGGTCTACTCTTGAAGAGCTCTGGCTCATTAGTCTAAAAATGGTCATTTGGGTTGCCTACCTTCTAATAAGTAAAGAACTAATTTATGTACCTCATGGTTAGTATATATATATATATATACAAATTAATATTCATACTTAGGTCTGTCTGTCATGTTGATTTAAGTAATTCCCTGTTTAACTGGAGCTTTGAAATTTTTTATAAATTATCTTTAAATAATGAAATATGAACCATTACAAAAAAGTTTTTAGAAAGAAGAGTATTTTATTTTTTTTTTAGTCTTTGGCATCTGAGGCCATATAGACATTAACGATATATGATATATTTATTTAAGATCTAGGCATATTTATTTATATCAAGTCGTATCCAAATGATATAAATTAATTTCCATCGGGCTGCCCGCGATCCGATCCCATACTCCTTGGCTTTTAAGGTTATCAATACTGGCTGGCAATGTCAATATCTTTAACCTCTCGGCCACGGGGGGGAAGAAGAAAGTGTATATAAAATTTATTTAAAAAAATAGACATAGCTAAGGTTTTGGAAACAATCACAATGGTCCTAGTTGGGAAACTCGAGAACTCAATTAATATTATAGGCTCATTATTTCATTAATGTTTTATTATTTTTATAAAATAGAATTTTGTTAAATATAAATAGTTAAGACGAAACATTCTGGATAGATATGGACCAATTTAGTAGTAATGTCACTTATATATCAAAATATTTTAAAATTTTTGGAATTAAGTCTTTTTAAAAGACAAGACCTGAAAAGTTAATATATATGGCTTAAATGGAACAACTATCTGGAAAAGAATGAAAATTAATAAGTTTATAGCCCTAGGAGTGCCTAAGAAGCTAAAATTTGAAGCGAATCGGTCGGCAGGGGGAAAACGTAAAAACAGGTAAAAACGACCAAATATTTCATTGCGCACTATGATGTTATCAGCATCTCCTGGGCCAAATCTTGTGAAACTCGGTGGTGATAATAATTAAGACATTTGTCTTCACCCCTGAACCAATTTTCATAATAATCGAGTGGGAGCGGATTCATTCTAAAATAAAAAGAGTACATCGGTAAGTAAAGCGGAAAAGAGTTAATACATTTCAAAGATCATCTAATAAATAAATGATAAATGAATTTTAATTAAAATCGTTAAAGCGAATTTGGAGAAAAATTTTAAAAATTAAAAAAGTATACCAGTAAAGTACTAGTACCCGTTGGCAGATTTTATTCAAAATCTTCGAGATGCATGTGACGAGGATACCTAGTTTAAATAGTAAGTTTCAGCCAGGTAAATTTTTTTTGTTTTTGAGAAATCTTGATCACACACACACAAATAGACCATTTTGCGAGACCAATTTCTTAGACTCATGGGACCTCAAAACGTGTATTTATGTTATAATTTTAACATTGATTTTTTTTCAATAGCAATATTTACTTAATACGTATTACTTTTTTCATATAATATATAATTAGGTAAGAGAAAGTAAAAAACGGAAAAAAATCGAGTATAAGATCATAACAAATCATTATAAAGAAAAGACTGAAATTTTATTAAATCTCTTTGACTTTTTTCAATTCAATTAATGAAAAGATAAAATAACAATAAAAATTATTATATTATGACTTTTTTTATATATAGAAGCATAAGGTCCAACGGACCTGTAATGACCAGTGGCCACATGCAACCAGGAAGAACATGAGAATGAGAGAGTGGGGTGGTGCTTGTTGAGGTTGGATTTGAAAGATTGGAGATAATATGTTTTAGGGAAGATAGTAGCAGTGAGGTTATTCCAATCACAGGAGATCACGAGGATAAGAGAAGACTGGAATTGACTAGTTCTACTAGTCGCGACTTTAACGAAATGGGGGTGTTGGGAGGATGATTCCCTTGTATTGCGGATAAACGAAGCTTTGGGAGGAATGATGAACTTTATTTGGCAGAACATCGACCATAGTAATACTTGTAAAAAAGTGTCAATGCAGAGAGACTTTATCTGCATGGCTTTGAATTGCATCAAGGGAAGAGAGCCTGCAGAGAAGCTCCTCAGCAATGGTGAAACATACCCAAGACATGGACGAATTTGAGCCTTGAATAGGGTTAGAAGTTAGTGAGGGTAGAAATACTGTCTGAAGAAGAAACCAAGTTTTCTAAGAGTAGATTTGGTGACCGCAGAAATATGGTCATTCCAGGAAAGATCCGAAGAAATCATCACACCCAGAACAGAAAGCAAGTCTCTGAACTTGAGATTATTATGACTGTAAGTGACGGATGGACATGTCGTATCAGTCTGAAAATTAGCCAACATTGTGTTTTCTTGGTGTGGATTATTCCCAATGTACTACTTCTAGAACTATAGGTTAGAGGTCACAATCGTTAGCTTTTTATTCGATAGTGGAATTAGACGCAAAGGCTTGGGCTTTTTCGAAATGAAGTTATAGCTACTTTTCCCAAATTCAGAGGAGGAAATGAAGATGAGAGCAAAATTACAGCTGACTACCTTGGCTAGGGACCAGAATTGACGACTTCCATTAGGACAGGATGCTAGTTGGTCGTATTTCTTTTGATCGAATGCCCTCTTCGCCCATTGGTGGTTTTTTGACAAACGGAAGCTCTCCAACTCAGATGGTTATTGTTGTTGTTAAAGTACTATGCTACTACGACTTGGAACAAAGACTCAATGATATTAAGAGAAAACAACTGCTCAAGTCACACACTTCAGATTAATGAATTTATTAATTTTTTCTTTTTTTTTTTTGAAATAATTTAGTTATTTTTGTCTAATTATTTTTAAAATATATTAATAAAAAGTAATTATTGTCATAAATAAAGAACCATTATGTCATAAAATTAGTATAAACCTTTCCCCTGTGATTAACTTTTTATTTGAACTTATGTGAACACCATTTAATAAAAATTTGTCCTCTCGGGATGGCGTTCCCTCTCCTCTCCATCACTTTGTAAACCCTGGGAAAGAATTAAATATTTATAACATGTGAATAATAGATTCTCATTTTTTAAAAAAAATGCTCAATCTCATACACATTAAAAGTAAGTTTTCAATAATAAAATATTTTATAAATAGATATTATTTTAATTAAAATGAAATATTTAGAAGTAAATAAAAATTTATCAATATAATTAATTTTTTTAATAATATATTTATTGTATGGCGTCGATAAGTTTGTATTTTTCAATTAAATTTGAATTACCAGAGAAGAGTCGGGTGACAGCTGTTAATTGATGAAGATTTAATATTTCACGACACTTCACAATAAAAAACAACTCACTAAAGAAATGTTATTAATCTTAAGGCACAAAAAAAGAGAAATTTTACTCGTTAAACTCAAAACGAAGCAATACAAAAGCCAACTTGAACTTAACGAAAGTTGTCAGACCGCAACAAGTTGAGCTCTTGGCCGCTAGAGGACAGTGGTGTCGGTTTTATTATTTCTCTTTGGATCCAAGTTTTAAATTTAAATAATAATAAACTTTTTATATTGTTTTTTATTAAATAAATCATAAATATTTAATAGTTTATAAAAGACGTCTGTCAATCTCACTGCATTTATTTATAAATCTTTCAAACCAAAAAATAATATTTTTAAAGAGTTGTTGAACTAGTGGCCGCTAAAATGCAAATTATTCTTTGGTTTCAAAATTAAAATAATAATAAATACTAATTAAAAACTAATTAAAATCAAGATTTTTGCGAGAGATAGCTTCCCCTTCCCGTTCCTCCTTCAAGAAAATTTTTCTGGGTAAATGTCAGCCCACCTATACTGGCGTAATAAAAAGATCAGTTTAACTTTAAATGAGCCCATATTGAGAATGATTTATTTACATTATGAAAAAAAAAGTTTGAAAAATTAATAAATAGAAAAATTAAATTTTTGTTTTAGTATTTTGGTATTATATATTCATTTTTTTATTAAGAGCTATTAATAGATGAATGAAGAAAGTATTAAATAATTATTTAATTAATAAAATAATAACACCGGAGATATAAATAATGTGACGTTGTTTTTTTTTCATTTATTTTATTTTATACAATTCCTTTGTTGATATCTTAATTAAAATCAAATTCTTGATATAGGCAGATATTTCTCATGTCTCTTATTTTACCCACTTTATCCATAAGGTAAAATAAAAAATTCAGTTTGGAAATTTTTCACAAAGACAAAATATTTTTTATCAGCTTATAGATTCTCTAACTCCTTGAATAAGAAGACTATGTGCATGTTTGTTTACAACTATCAAACAATTGCAATTTATTCCAATGAATTTGGATATTACTAAAATATTGTTTAAAATTTATTTTAAAAAAAAAAGAATCGAAAGGAATATGTTGATTCTAAAGTTATAAATTGGAAGATTTTTTATTATATAAAATTATATTATAAAGATGAAAAAAAAAAATGAAATATATTATGATGGTGGCGATTCGTGTAGTGGGGACGTTTAATTAAGCAAGAATGAAAATTTTAATCCTACTTTGTTTTAGATCAGACGTAAAGTATTAAGAGTAATCTAAGATAGTGTCTCATACGATTGGATTTTAGGAGTAAATATAATACTTGAGTATTTTTATCTTATACTCAAAAGGTCTTTATTTGAAATTTTGCCTTGGAGCTCCTTGTTACGACACAATTTGAGATGAAAAAATTATTTGTGAATATTTTTTATAGTATAGTAGTTAAGAATTAATTATTATTTTACATTATCAATTTTGTACAAGAGCTTAATTTTATTTAAGAGATGCCATTTATTTTATAACTTCTAAAGCCCCGGTTCTACATCGCGTGATACGGCACGCTACACAGTATTTCTTGTTCTCAAGTCATGTTGCTTGAATTCCTAGGAGGGTTCGCAGCGTGTGGTATCACGCGCTTTGGAAACAGGGTTTAACAAGAAGTTAATCTCCTTAGTGGAACAACAATAATTTGAAAAATTCTTTTGAGGAACAACATTCTTATTAGTGATAGTTGAACAAGATTACAGTTAAAAAGTTGTAATAGTGTTGAATAGAATGAAATTTAATAAAGGTAATAATGCATTCATTTTGATTTTCATGGACAATATTTATATATAAAAATTTATAAGGTATTTTATTTAGAGTTAAATTACAATTTTTAAACTAATATGATTTTCTTGAGGTAAATCTTAATAGCAATGTAGTAGCTGTTTCTTTTTAGAAGGTTCCACAGCCCTATCGAGGCTTACCTGATGAAAATCACAGAAGAGGATCCAAACCTTGTAATTTAATAGTTTTAAATTGATTTATAATATAAGATCGCTCTTGTACAAAACCACCTGATCTTTTTACTATATATTAGTCGTTTCTTTTGCTAAAAAGTTAAAAATTTTTTCCTAATAAATCGCCACCCAAATATATTATATTTATATATATATGTATATATAAATATCCATAAGATATTTATATATATATATCTTTAAGGAACAATAGCAGATCAAAAAATAAAATGATCGCACAGTATAATAAAAATAAAAAAAGTATAAAATTTATAAATGATATTATAATTTAAAAAAATAATAAATACAAATTAGAAGAATAAATATTGCCAATTATAAATGGAGAGGAAAAATATTATCACTCTAATATCAATTTATGGAGCAGATTAATATTAAAATTTAAGCCCTAGGTTTTTTTTCCATCGGTTATTTGACTAGATGAAATTGAATCATTTATTTAACATTAATTTTGGAAACATTTGATATAACTTAATTAATTAAGTTTTAAAAAAATGAATAATAAAACAAACACAGGGCTATAAATAAAAAAAATATTAAAACATATGCATGAGTATGCAAAATATATTATTTATAATATATCCATTAACATAAATTTAATTTTTTTGAGATACACTGAAAGGATTATATCTATGTTGTATTAAACAATAAAACATTTATATTTGTAAAACAATTTAAAATAAAATTTATTTAAAAAAAAAAGATTTTATTATTGTGTTGATATACATTATAAATTTAATATAAAAATTTTATTGTAATTTAAAAACCTAATTAAATACAATTTATTCTGTGACATTTTTCAGGTAATTTAAAAAAAAAGTCGGTTCAACTGCCATCTTGAAAAATGGTTTCTATTTAGCATTGAAATGTTATTGATGTTACCTGAAAAAGGCCAAAATTAAAATGGCATTACGTTTTTAAATAAAAAAATATGGTTTTAAAATAAAGTTTTTTTTAGTAATAAAATTTTATAACAATAAAAAATTAATATAATACAAATTGTATTAGATTTATTTAAAAATAAATAAAATAAAAAAAAATGATTTCTTTCCTTTCAGTTTATCTTAAAAAGAGTTTCTTTTTTGTAGATGACTTTTTGATTTTTCAGAAGTGGAGACAAAATAATATTAAATAAATAAAAATAGTCAGTTCTATTTGTTTACATTTAAACCAAAAAGGTTTTGTATGATTATATTACAAGATGTAATTTTGATTTGTCGTTATTTTATTAAGTAAATTATTTGAATAATCTAAAGATTATTGTAATATTATTATACAATTTAATAAAAATTTTATTAAATGAAATATTGTTTATCGCTTATTTCTTAAGAAACTCAAAAATTGGATATTTATATTAATAGATTTTGTTTTTCAGATTATAATAACAAATAAATAATTACCTCAGATTAGGCTTCAAACTATGGGAATATTAAAAAATAGATAAATTTTATGACTAAAATAATCTCATATAATGTAACTAAAATATTTACTTATAATTAATCTTTGAGCATAAAACTGACTAGGATAGATTAAGTCTGTATGTTTAAATAATACTTAATAGAGTTTCGACTTCGGATAATATTATCACCAAATTGGTATATATTAACTCTCCGACATTGAAATTTAAAAAAAAAATAAATAAATAATTATTAAAGATGAGCAACTCGTGGAGATCAAATTAAATAATAAATGAGAGATTCCTTAAAATTTAAGATGTCAATAATATCCGTTTTTAATCTATAGTCTGCGGCCAATCTACTGCTTTTTCATTCTTTATATAAAAAATCAATAAAACTATGATCAAATAAAAAAATTTTTTTAAATAAATTTTACATTTTCAAATACAAATTTCTTACATTCTTTTTTTTTAATAATATTTGGGGCTCCCTAAAAAAATAAATATCCCCTTTCGTCCCATTCAGCAAGAAAGATATGAAAATCATTTTAATGGATCTTGAAAAAAGGCACGAATCATGAAAACTTATTTTTGAAAATGTAAATTTTTTTTTTATTTGACCATCTTAACTAAATAAATTAAATTTAATCAGATCATATAAAATTCCCACCGCAGTTGTTTAGCCTCAACAGACTATAGACAGTAGCGTACCAAGAATGAATTTAGAGTGTACGAATGTGTTTATTTCTTATCATCTAATAAATCAAAATTGTTTAAAAATGTGAAAAGGTGCAAATATATCTTGGAAAGAAAATTCTAAGATATATAATAGGTATAATATTATATATCATAAAAGAGAACAGCAGTGTCCATTTGTTAGCAACTAATAAGAGCAAAGATGTATGAGCTTAAAAATAAAATGCATATTATAAGCATTTTAGGGAAAATTAATAAAAAAGAGAATAGTGATTGGTGTTGAGCAATATTGTAAAATTTCCTAAAAACTCTAATGAGGCACTGAATATTTTGGATCTTTTATTTAATAAAAACACTTTTTATATAGATCGATATATATTTAGATATAATAAAAATATAAAATCACAAGTGAAACTAGCATCGAATTTTTTTTTTTTTTGGACACTGCTGACCTGGAGGAAAGTCCGAACGATACGCTACTGTTACTAGACTAGCAATGCGGAGTAGCAATAATTTATTAATATTTTCGAAACTCTCCTACAGCCTGCTCATTAAATAACATTTATAGCAATAGACTTCTGAGTCTGTATATTACAAGATTTTTATCATAATTTGATTATAACGGATTGAGTCCCATATTATCAAATTA
This sequence comes from Anisolabis maritima, assembly GCA_010014785.2. Classification (NCBI taxonomy): domain Eukaryota; kingdom Metazoa; phylum Arthropoda; class Insecta; order Dermaptera; family Anisolabididae; genus Anisolabis; species Anisolabis maritima. Next base: position 8,713 of record JAAAKE020101255.1, read on the forward strand.
AAATTTGTTAAGCAATTTCACTAAAGTCTGAAATATTATTGCTCGAATTAAAAAATATAAATAATAAATAAAGTATTTCCTAGGATGCTTAATATCATTAATAATTATTACGAAGCTTTATATTTGATATATAAATATATACTATCATAATCGTAAAGTATTTAGACATAATTCTCATAAGAACCCATATGTTGAAAAAATTGTCTTTTTACTTTATTATTACCCTTTAGGGTAAATAGATTTTTGAAGAATGAAAATAGAAAAAGTCGTTGGAAATGTTACCTATCCTGTGATCGTTTTCAGATATAAACACATCATAACCTCAAAGTTCTTAAGTACTGAAAATGTTAAGATTTAGAAAAGGCTTTATCAACATAACCTCTAAAATCATCTGTAAAGAACAACGAAAGGTGACATGACATATATTTTCAACCAATTATAAGGCAAGGTGTAGGTTCGGATACTAGTTGATCAAAATTTCTTTATATCAATTGGATACCAATTGATGTAAATAAATATGCCAGGATAATACGTATCGTAAATGGTTTGCCTTAGTGTGTGTTTTATTGTTCTTTCAAGCTAGAATTAGAAGTTATATATATAAAACTTTTTCAAAGCCATTATTTCTTTATGTAGTTATGAAATTTGAGCCCCACCTCCGTGGCTGAGAGGTTAAAGATATTGACATTGTCACTAATGATAACCTTAAAAGCCAAGGGGTGTAGGTTGGGATACCAGTTGATGAAAATTTCTTTAAATCAATTGGATACCAATTGATGTAAATAAATATGCAAGGATAATACGTATCGTAAATAAAATATAATTGTAATTGTTTAAAGTCTATATGTTTTCAGATGCCGAATTAAAAAAAAAACAAACAAACTTTGAGGTTTTGTTCTGTTATATATCCCCCTGAATAATACACAATAAGTTAATAATCTTTATCTTGAAAAATTTAATTTAATAAAGACAATTCAAGAAAAAGAATATTTTAATTTTGTGGAATTGGAGCATTTTGTTAGCATTAATAAATAAATTACATTTTTGCTTTAACTATGCTTTATTTGTATTAAAACATTTAAATCAATGTTAATCCGAAATGTAAGTTATTTATTAAAATATTTGCTGAGGGAGAGCTAAATGTTAATTTACAGTTAATCCCATATATTTACTTAATTATTTCTGACGATTCCCCTTATTCTATTTTTCAAATTCTACAATTATATAAAGAATTTTATTATATCTATTACATCAATTATTTATATTATTTTTTTTAGATATTTGAATTAAATAAAAGTTGATCTACTTTAAGAGGAATGAAAAAAATGTTTCCTTAAGTGTCTAAATATTTTCCAATTTGATAATATATACTTATATATAGACATAAGGACTATTCGATCAATTTTAGACTTTAGTCAAATCAGTCATCAATTATACATACATATATATATATATATATATATATATATATATTTGCTATGGTTAGTTTCGGGTAATCGATCACAAGTTACCCTCGAGAGTTTACTGAAAATATAAGCCTCAGTAAACACTAAAAGCGTGTCCTTGGCGACCATGCCGCAACATGCTCATTTTTTTAGTATACATTAATGTTAGAAAATAACACAATTTCTTTTTCATATCATTCTTGTTAATAATGTGCTCATGCAGTGGCAAGGTAGCATAGGACACAATAAAATCACAGACTCTAGCACATTAATATTTAGACTGCATTCTCAATAATTTGTTTCTTAAATTATAATTATATATATGCACTAAATTATTTAATAAATTAGACATGAATATGTCTATGAAATTTAAAAAATTCGATTGCGAAATTAAAATAACAAAAAATAAATAAATATGTAAATATAAATAAATAAATAAATAAATAAATTTGGTTATTCTACATACATGGCAAGCGGAGAAAGTATCATCAAAATATATTTTATATGAATATATAGATAAAATATATTTTAATAAGAATATATCGTAAAATCTCTTTTTTTTTAATAGCAAGGTTTTACATTAAAGAATCAAAGCGGACACCTTTATCTTTTGCAACGGCCTTAGATGTGTGAATGAGCAATTGACAATATATAGTTTTATATATATAGAAAAGTGAACACATCAAAAATCCGTAATGCATACTAAAATTTTCTGTGTTTTTTCCATACGATTTTGAGAAGACGAGTGGCTAAGCGGATAAGCTGCAAATTACGGATCTGAAGTTGTAAAATAAATCGGGTTCGAGTCCCGCTTGCCGTAAAAATTTTTCAACATTGGCAAAGTTCCCTCCTGGGGTATGAAAGTGGGAGATAACCTCATCCCCAGTAACAAGCACATAAGGCTCAATTCGTGATGGCCTAAGTACTAAACGGGGAACTTGTCACGAAAATTGAATCCATCCCATACGATCTGAAAAAATATTAGGTAACCGAATGCTGATTTAATTTTCAATTGGAAAAATTTTATTTTGAAACATCTGAGATATTGCTGCTCTAGAAAAGGTGTCGATATATCAAACTTTGTTTTTATTATTTTTTTTTTATAACATTCATTTATCATTCATCATTCGACCATATCATATTTAATTGCAATTTTTATATATATATTTCTCATTAATTTAATTTAATATTTTAGTTCATTATTTGTTAAAAATAAATTAATTCCTAAAAATGTAAATAAATGAATTGATATCATAGCTAATTTATTAAACAAGACAACTTTTAAGTTAGCAACGAACCAAAGGCTTAACAAACTGAAATTTATTTTATATTTTATATACTGTGTATTGTAAGGACTTACAATCTAAACGACAACTAAGTTTCCTTGGGTAATGGGTGGAATCTACGCAATCGTGCGTTGTTCTCGATACCTATTGACGGAGGCGCTTGTTTTGGAGGTTGCGGGGGCGGCGGTGGGGGTGGGGGCGGGGGCGGGGGCGGCGAAGACGTCGGACTTGCCGAAGAATAAATTTGCGGTTGTTGGGGTGGCGGTGTTGTTAATGGTTGTGGTGGTGTGTCACTTGAAGAACATTCGGACCCTCCTCCTTGTTTTTTAACGATAGGACTCGAGGCGACAACACTAGCATACGAGGGATGAAAAGACGACGACGAATTGTTGACAATCAATGGAGATACATCGGAGACGAGTGCTGCTGCTGCAGCTGTTGTTGAGGTGCTACCAACAACACTCGTTGGGTGATATAGTAAATGGGTTGGTATTCCACGGGCTGCACCAGAAGTCGATGTCATGGACCTAGTGAGATATAGCAAAAACGGATTAACAATCGATGAGCTGCCAGCTTCTAAAAATTACAGATATTTAAGAAGAAAAGAGTTTAAAAGAAGGTTCGCCTTTCAAAAATTAATTTGTTGATTGCTATGATAGATAGATTTATGGAATGATGTTTTAAAGATTCAAAGTAATGAGAATGTATTATGTGTATCTAAAAAAGTAGACATACACTATCATTTCCTTCGTCTTAATAGATAATTAGATAGATGTACATGAAAACCAAATTTCATCATGTTTTATGAAATGTTATATGAAATTTACAACAATGATGCCTCAGAATTCGACACTAATTTGGGGAAAAACCAGTGTCGAATTGTGAGACAAAATTTCCAATATTAGTCTTTGTAACCTAGAATAATTCGTTGTTAGACTTCCATCCCACTTTATAAGGTTTTCTAAATTTATACAAAAATATTTTTAAAGGATTTAAAAATTTAAATTTTAGTCATACAACACTAAAATTTAAATCAATATTTGACTGATTCTAACCTGATGCCAAAAAAGAGTTAAAAAAAATACAAAATAGAACAAATTATACGTAAAAACACTAATGCAGTCTCACAATAATTGACAAATATCAAATGACCTCTCACTAAAGTGAAATATCGAATAGCGAAGCACCACTGCATTTTGGGATTTTAAGTAGTCTCCTAATTATCTAACAAAAAATACGCATAGTATTTGCGGAATTTGGGATGGTTTCTTTCCAAAATTGAATTAGCAACATGATCTTATGAGTCAAAATAAGAGTCTTTCCGAAGATGAGAAGAAAAATTTTAGCTTTTTTTTTTTAATTAATATTATTTTCAAAAGTTGTCCTATCAGAAAAATTAATTAAATTAGAACGTTAAATACAACAGATGAATCAAATTAAATTGATCTAAATTTTTTTATTAAAATTTTACAAAAGAAAAAATTTTCTCTTTTAATGCATAGATTCACCTTTTTCTATGAATTTTTTCAAGCGGTAAGCAAGTTTTTTTAATGCAGTGTCATAGTAAGATATGTCTTTAACTAGATGAGCAATCTGCTCTGCATTTTAGACTGACCCCTTACGATTTTGATGTGTAATAATGGTACCTAAGTCTAATTGCAGATCACTACACTATGGGTTTATTATTTCACATTAAAATCAAAAGAGGCTAGTAAAGAAAGTTGAACAGAAAGGCATTTCTTCTGTAATTGGATAAAGACAGGACTTTCTAAGAGCTCGTATTAAAAAACTTCAAATTCAGAGTGAATTATGCGAATTTTTTTTTTATTGTAATAAAAAATGCAAAATTTTTTGGTTGGTTTAAATTTGTTTCCTATCTAATTTTGAGATAAAATCATATGAATTAATGTGCAACAAGGTAAAGTTTGAAAAGGCGATTCGTAACCTAAAACCAATCAAATTTAAGTCTGTCCTAGACCCACGAGGAATACGACCTTCCTAGATATGGACATTAATTTATTCTGAAAACAAGCAAATGAATAAATGATTCAAAAAAATCTCAAAAAAAAAAAAGAAAAAAAAGGGATTAGTAGTTTTATTTCATTAGTAATATTAGTGTTAATAATATTTATATCAAAATTGCGTATGAAAAATAAAACACGCAAAACCTCATTCCGAAATGAATGAAAAAAATTATTTTCTGGTTTAATATTTTTATTTAAATAATATTATATAATAAAGTTCTGATTATAATAACATAAATAATATTATGATAAAGATAAAATAAAACAATTTAATTATTTAAAATATAACAATAAGTAATTTTGGTAATATATATTATTTAATTAATAGTCTTTAGATATTATTTATGTACATATTTATAAATAAAAATAATATAATCCAATAGTCCAAAAAAATTTTATATATTCTTATTTTTATTTTCGGTTATTTTTGCGTCTTTTCTTATTTATAAAATTGATTTTACTCCTACAATTCTCGGTAGTCCAGGTAAGTAGTAAAGGAGTCATAAGAGGACATTTACCAAGGAAAGCACCTTTGTGATTGGACTAGTAGGAACTTCTTTTGGCTTTCAAAATTTTAGAGTGCTAACATTTTATTTATTAAATAAAAATAAAATTATACTCTAATTAATATAATTTCCGTATTAGAGACGTGGAATGGGAGTAGGGAAATGATAGTCCGCCGACCACCTCTAGAGCGCCTTGGGCAAAGCCTTGCCATGGAAGAATCTCACAACGTGGGTAGTTTCTACCCACGTTGTGAGATTCTTATAAAAATACTATGGCTGTTCAGTTCCAAAGCAAACTATCTGCCAGTGATGGTTAACCCTGGCAATGGTGCAGTCACCCGCCCTGCCTTTCTGCCAAAGTTCAGTACTGAAGTTATATTAAAAAGAGTATAATTAAACTATGGTCACTCTTGCAAATTCAGAGATATAGAGAAGGGAAGGAGTCATAGGCGATGACTTCTCACTCTTTCAGAAGTAGTGGAGCCAGGAAAAGGGTTATTATTATTGATTATATAAAATTGATGGGGAATCATTTGACTTGTAAAATTTAAGTAAAATAATTTAGATGTGGGCTTCATTACAAGATCCCAAATAAATTTTTAATATATAATATTATATTTGTCTTTTTTAATTCAAAGGTTATCTTATAAAAAATTGGAATATTCATTTGCAAATGGGTTTTATTTATTGAGATATTTTAATATCATCTGCATGAATTTTTTTTTTTTTTTTGAGTTTTTTGAATCAATAAAAGAAACATTCCACGACCACAAAACAGAGTAATTTAGTTGTTAGTTTGAAAATCTATTAGGAAAAAAAATAAAAAGGAAAGCAGAAGAAAAAAAGCACGAAAGCACACTAAAAGATGATAGTTAAGGTAGTTTTAGAAAATATATAAAGATTTAAAAAACTATTAAAAAAAAAACATTCCTTTTTAGAGCAAATAATAAAGAAAATTTTCTAAAGCTACCTTATTAATGATTTTTGAATGAAGGTGCATGATGATTCTAATCGTTATAAAGAACTTGACAATATTCAAATCAAAAGCACGTAAACTGTCTACATTTATGTAGATTTAATTTTGAAAATTGATAGAGAATTGAAGGGTAATTGGAATGTTGTAAGGTTCAAATTATTTTTACCTTAAAATGTTTGTTTCTCCCGAAAGTTAGGTGAAAAATGAAGGGTGGATGGTGAATCTAATTAACAAAACGCGAGTTAATGATTATCTATATTGAAAAGATTTAGAGAGAGAAGGTTAAAGAATTGTGTATGATGTCAAGAAAAAAACGGTATCCTAATTTCAAAAATTCCATCAGATAAAAAATATATTACCCTTTGAAAAAATGATTTGCGCCAAAATAATTTTAGATAATTAAAAAAAAAATTTTCTTAAATAAATGCGCAAAATATTTATTTAACAAAAGATGATATATAAATTATAAATTGATTTTTCTTATACTAAATTTTTTTTTATATCTATATACAAATAGATACCAACTTTTTAATTTTGTCTTCCTGTTGAGCCTTAGGAATTCATCTCGGTTCTGTATCTGCTTCTATTTTATTTCTAAAATGTTAATTAAAAAAAAAAAAAAACATTATTATTATGATGAATTATTACAAAAAAATTCAAAATTTTATATTTCAAGTATTATTGAAAAACTCAATTTATAATAAAAAATTGATTAATCATATTGATGGGAATTTATGTAAAAAATTTTCTTTTTTTTTTATGCTAATGTTTATATAAACAATATCCTGGTCTTTCTATAGAAAAGATTTATCACTATTATTTTATAATTAATCATCTACAATAGGGATGCTCAACCTTTTCAGAAGCAGTGCGAATATATTGTAAAAATGACAAATGCTGCGTGTGGACACACGTGCCGAGGGTTGAGCACTCCTGATATACAAGGTAGTATTGATATGTAAGACTTTTAATGGGAAAAGAGAACATCAAAAATTTTCATCTTTTTTTTAAATTGAAATTTGCAAACGTTAAGTGTCTAATGAAAACAATATTTTCGTTCCATTTTTTTTTCTGAAAAAACCTAGAACGAAATTTGCCAAGACCAACCAACCTTGATGGAGGGGAGGGGACTCCACCCTCAATGAATTATTAACTGCCAATATTTGAGAGAGAAGTGGGTTAGGTCTAAAAACAAAGACGTACCAAAGGAAGTCCATTGGTTAAGTTTATATTATAAAGAGTTACAGCATCAAAAATACCTACAATCAGGTTAAATTATATTTAGAGTTAATAAAAACATTCTTTATTAAATAGGTTTGATTTAAAAGAAAATTTCAACCATTTGAAATAATCAGACAGATCAGTACGTCAGATGCATGGGCATATGTACGCATGCACAGTATCTTTTTTTAACAATAAGGCTCTGGGCACGCTTCTGATGGTTTCAAACGTTTGGAAAATGCTCTTTGAACAAATCAATAATAATAAAAATGAATCTGATTTTACCATAATAATAATAAATATTTCGAGAATATAAAAACCAAGATATATAATAAAATATATAAACAACTTATAAAAAATAAAATAAAATTCAGTATTTATTTCATTGAAAATTTAAAAAAATCAATATTTTTGCAAAATTTACTGGCGGTGAATAAAGTAAATTTGGTTTAAAAAATAAATAATAATAATGTTATCAAAAAAAAATTCATTAAATATTCATGATTTATTTATTTTTTTAGAAAAAGTTTATTCATATAAGAATAATCAATTTCCAAATCAAAAATTCAAAAAAAAAAAAAGTTTATAAATTAGAATACCGTTTAATTAGTCTTAAGATTAAGTGTAAAATATGACAAGCCATTATTATTTTTATCATTAGTTTTTGTTTTTTTAAATAAATGAAATTATAATAAATAAATTTCTTAATAGTGTTTAAGTAAAATCAAAAAAAATCAATGATATTTAAATGTTAGTAAACTCCTCAAGCAATTTTTTTAAATTAACACTCTAAAAAAAATAATAAAATCACCTGATATACCAAAATGGTGAAAAAATAAATAAATAAAGGTGATATAAATAGCGAATTCAAGCGTTTATAGGCGTAAATGTGCCCCTAATTAGCTCTATTTCTATACCGGTATATGCAGATGATGTGTGATTTGTTTTATATTCTTTTGAGGAGATGTCGGAGAGTGAGTTGATTTTTAGGAGATTTATGAAGGTCAAGCGAGGAAGCACCTGATGCGTTGCGGCCGACTGAAGCGAAGCTGAAGCTCGTTCGGGTCGGTCACATACTTCTGTTCCCTTCGGCGACGAAGTGCTGGTGTGAAGCCGGCAGCGGCATTTCCTTGAGAATGTCCTGAGGTGGAGGCCGTCGGTAGACCAGGATTTGAACCAGCAGGCGCCTCCATGTCCAATTCGTCGGCGGCGATTCGTACCGGCCTCGAATCAGGTACAGTTTGGCATCGGCGAAGTGGCAGTAACTCGCTGGAGGGACATCGGAAATTAGGAAATAGGAACTTTCTATCTTGGGAGAAGACCAGTAATAGAGGACAGTTAACAAATTGGCAGGTTTTTTGACACCTTTTATTATTAAAGTAAAAATAAATAAATGTATTTGAAACATCTGGTCTTTTCCAATAATTTTCTAAAATTGGTGGTTTATCAAATATTTTGGAAAATTTAGTACTTTAATCCCGACAAATACTGACCATTTTTACACTTTAAGGGATGTGATAGTATTAAAATTTTAAAGCATTTAATATTAATATCACATCACAGAAAAAGTAAAAAAAAATGAAATAATTATATAAATAATAATTTGAAAGATTCAAATCCTCTCGCTTGCCGGATGGTCTAGAGATAAGATATTCACAAGTCAAAAATATCTCTAACTCTCCTGAGGAAAGAAATGAAAACCTACTTCAATATTATTTAAGAAAGTTTCTCCAGTTAGTAACCTCAAAGTATTAGTTTTTGATACATAAATATATAATCAGAGCGGCAGTATTTGTACCAGTATTTACTTAACGAACTTTTAAATTTGATCTATTGGTTGTTAAAAAGTACTTCTGGTTACCTTAAAAATACTTTAATACTTCCAACACAATATAGAGTATTTTAAGTACTTTTGGAAATTATTAGTACTTAATATTGGAAGAAAACCATATTTATACTATGAACCGGGTAATCCCACTATTTTTTTAATATAGTGGCAACAGTTCTGGATATAATATATAAATAAATATTTTCAAAATCCCTAAGAAGATAGTATTATTAAACTAAAAAAGTAAATATAATTTTATCCTTAATATTATTTCAAGGGTATTTGAAAAGGATAATATGAAGAAAAATCAGGAAAAATAATTATATACATATACCGGTAATAGTATTTTTATATATAATCTGTGTGCTATAGGTGGAAGGTGTATAGCAAG
>JAAAKE020101266.1:0-18388 GCA_010014785.2 Anisolabis maritima
GATTAGGCTTAAAGAAGAAAGAGTAGATCTTCAAATAATACCTCTGTATGGAATAAACATTATTATTGATGTTGATTGACAAAGAACTTTATTAAGTATTAAAAAAAATATGTCCTGTGTAAACAAGACTAAATTCTCACATTAAATGGGAGAGCATAACTTTAAAGGCGATGTAATGCTTTTTATAGTTCGAAATATTGTTTTATTAAAATTTTTATTTGTAAGATTTAAACCCAAACCAGCAAACCATCGTCCCCTTCTGAGCCGCATATCCTCGTGATGGTTTAAATTTTTAATTGTCTTAACCTATCGGAGAGGGTATTTTTTCTAAAATCTTAGTATTATATCTTTGAACATATACAAATGTATATCATTAGCTCTTAATATTTTGCAAATCAAAATAATTATAACAATCATTTACATAAAATATATTAACAAATCTGTATAAGGTAGGGGGAGAAGAGATATGGATGTGATATATTGAAAAATAATAATATTTAAATAGGACTTTTAATCTAAACAATTCTACAAAAAAAAGGGTAAAAAATTTTAGGGGCTTCAAATTAAAAAAAAAAAAATAATAATCTGAATTTATAAATTGTAACTGACATTTCACATTTCAAATTGATTATGCTCTTTGGAATTTAAATTTAGACCATTATCTACGCAAATAAGATGGGATTAAAATTATTTGGGCAGCTGAGGACTCAAATTTTTTTATGAGAAACATGAAGCAAAAAAAGGTTGAAAATTTTCAAGGCGCCCAGGGATTGTATAGCTAGTATTTCATAAATATAAAGCAATTATAATTATGAAAAAATAACCAGCCAACACAAGACTAATTTACCATTGTATGTTAAATTTATTTCTCGATCATGGTATATTATACTTTCTGTACGATTAGTTCCATTTCCATTTTCTTTTAAAATAAATTATTTCATTCTTTACTATTTTTTAAAATCATTTAGGATTTTTTTTTACTATTTAAACCATGTTAAGTACTAAATTCATTTAGCAGCATGCATTTCCTTTAAAGCAGATATAAAAAATTGTATATAAACGTTATAATTAAACCTAATAAGGCGTGGTTGATAAAAGCGAGGTCAGATAGTGCCAATTGAATTAGCAAAGAGAAATTGGCGAAAATTGGAGTAGGTGGAGGTGAGTAATGTTGAATCCCTCCTCTCCTTATAGGTTGACAAGACAGAAAAGAATTTATTTATCCAGAGGATTCTGACCTGAAGTAGAAATGGAAATGTTCTTATGAAAGAAAGGAAATAAATAATACTGAATGGAATTTAATTTTTTTTCTATGCATAAAAATATAATAAAAATGCTGAGATTTTAATGCAAGTAGTTAAAAAATAATTTTATATTTGTTAATTAGTTATACTTAGGATTTAATTATTTCTGTGAATGGCCATAAAGAAAAACTCTTAATAATTTCCTAACTATAAAATTACTGAATCGTATTTCTTTATTCAAATTAAAATTTGATTAAGATTTATAGGTAATTTGCAATACTATATTCTTATAAAAGGAGTAATGGGGTAGAGATTGGATGATGGGAGCATTTTCAGAATCTAACCCCACTCTCAGCAAAAATTTTCCCCACCTAGACGAGATTATAGCGCGCTCTATACTTCCCCGCTGTGCCACACCAACTTAGAGGGACGGGGTCCTCCTATTACCATTTGCTTACCGCACCTCATCTCTCTGCCGATCCGAAAATAACTCCTCTGAGGACCAGAGACTGAAATTTTTCGACTTAGAATAATTTGTGTTGAAAATTTTTGTATAAAATTTGAAACTAATATTTGATTTGATTTGATGAGCAAAAATACTTTGTTCGAAACATCTCAAAATGTGTCTTTCATTAAGCATCCAAAGATTATCTATTTGTTGCCACTGGAGTCAATTAAGCCAACAATATACGTAATTTATTTATTACAGTTAAAAATTGTGAACGATTCCAAAATTATTTTTATTTAGATATTATGATAAATGCTCAATTAAAAAAATTGGATTTTAAGTATTTAGATAGAAAAAACATTAAACTAATGACGTTAGAAAAAATCAATTAGAATGAGAACTAATATTTGAGCAACAAGAGGGGAGAAATATTTTAATAAAATATTCACTAATGACAAGAGAGTAACCTTTAGACAGTAAATAATATCATTAATGATTTGATCTGGTGTAGCATTACATTAATGCGTGGCGTAGAGAGCCTCTAATGGAATGGAGCCTTCAGGTTGATTAGCGCCCTGTGATATGACTTATGACGACAATGACGGCGACGAGATGAGATAGGCGGGTATCGCTCTGTCGCGTGCACGGAACACACAGTAGAGTCAGTACAGCCCCTCGCTAATGTAAACAAAGTAATTAACTCTGTCGAATAGATACCACAGATAAAAAAAATTTGAAACAAAAAAAAGAGAGCTCTGTCATGTATGAATGACGTCATCACCGGAGCGGTAGCCTTCGTTGGAGGGTCTTTTGATGCGCCTGTTTGCTCTCCTGTCTGTCCCAATGTTTGTTTTAATTACTTTGCTATTTACACCTATCGGGTGGACGAAACCGCGGTAGCAGAGTTTGTACTATGGAAAAAATAGAACGAATATTTTTCTATTCTTACAATGATTAATTACTATTCTTTTAATGAATATAGATTGTGTATTCTTAAACATTCCTAAGAAAAATCTTAACTCAAGGGAAATTTTTTTTATATAGAATTTCTTATATTAAAATTTTTCTTAAGTGGCCAATTCAAAGTTCTTCTTTTGGTCTTTTAATTAAACAGCCAATAAAAATTTTAACTCTAAAAATTCTTTATAAAAAAAGCATCGTTAAATTCTCCTTAAATTAAGATTTTTCTTAGGAGGGCCTTAATCTTTGGCTTCAAATAAATCTTTTTTATAGGTAAATATCCAGCTATATTTATTTATTCCAAATTATTTAAATTAATTTTTATGCAAGCTTCATTTTGAAGAATCTAAGAAAATGTTTATTTTAAATAGACTCTCTAAATATATTTTACAAAATACAGAAGAAATTCGATTATCCGGAAGTTAGAAGCCCAACTTTTATCTTTTTTATTATTTTTCCTGATTTTTTTTTTTCAATTTTTTTAAAAATTTGTATTCGATTATCTGGATGTCTTGCTTCCAATTAGTCCGGATAATCGAAGTTCTAATGTAATAGAATTGTCTGAATAATTTTAAGAAATGGATGCTTGCCCTAGGGAATGAGGATTTGCATAAAAAAATAAATAGAAAATTTAATTTTTAGAATTTAAAAAAGAGCTGAATATATGAATAAGGCAATCAAAAACCATTTTGCGTTTATTAATAAAATTGTCTATCGACTTTATCGGTCTTTCGTGGGGTAATTTTATTAGGTCCAAGAGTTTGTCATCTCTTCATTGTCTAGAATGTAAAACGCTGAGAAGGACCATGTCATATACCCTCTAATCATATCAAACTGGACAAGAGAAGAGGGTGTCAAGCTGAATTGTCCTGAAGGAGACCTAGTCGATCAAAACGAAGAAAATGTTGCAAAATATTTTGGGTCTTTGCTTTGGCTGCCTTGTCACCTCTTGGATTTAATAATTTATATGATCAAATAAAATATATTTTATGAAAATAAATTAAAATTATAAAAATCCATCATTTGAAAATTAATATTTATTTATAATTAGAGGAAAAAGTCAAAAGCTTGAAAAACCTTTTTTCTCTAAAAATCAATGATTAATCTCAACCTTAATCCGTCTGTATTTGGCATCGCTACCTACTAAATTATTTTTCTTGATTTCATCATTTCCAATTTTATAAAAATATAATATTTATAGGTCATCCATGTACACACAGTTTGTCTGATAGATGAGAAAGAGTGGGGAAGATCAGACAGAACGTCACAAATTAGTTTTTTAAATTAACATCTGAGTTTAGCGTGTAATTATCGTGTAGGCGCGTGCCTTGTTCTTTTGCGATTTGCTTGCTGCCCAATCCATCCACACATACACACATTCAAATTTCTATTTATAAATATAGCTATACTATATAAACAAAACATCTCGATAAAACCATTTTTTTGTCCAGCTTTGCGTGTGCTGTGATGAGCTTTTTATTACACGCATTTTTAACAAAGCGATGTTTAATTGATTCATTCAATGATATAATTAATTTATCAAAAAAAAAAGGTATTTAATTTGCAAAAATAAAAAAAAAAAAGTATTTTTTATTTTATTTAAACAAATTATTTATGGAAATATCAAAATATCATTTTCATACAGAAAGTTCTTTAGTTCTTTTTCATTTAACGGTCATTTTTTTTTTTTACTAAATTTTTCCTAGTAAATATTCCTGTTTTGTCAAATCCTTCTATTTCTTCAAACCTCTCACCTTCATAGATAATTTTTTTTTTTAATTTTTATTATTTATAAATCTGATGAAACCAATTAATCCTTTTTTTTTTATCTAGATATTTTATTAAAAATATTTTTTTTTCAGTTTTTTCTTTTTATTGTTTAACTGAATTTATTTATTTCTTAACTATCCCAAATCCAGGGACATAGCCAGAAGAAGCTTTTAGGATAGAGGAAAATAAAAACGAAGTTGAAATGAATCAATAAAAAACGATTTACTTTATTTAATTTCATAAATGATTTCCATGCTGATGTTGTGAGAACGGCAAGAAATATATAGGTCTAAATTTGTAGATATTTCTTTCCAGCCGGTTCTGTAGATGGCCTTGCCTGAGGACGAAACGTCAGCATGGAAGATAATTATGAAATTAAATAAATTTGACTACAAAGTAGAGTCTTTCACGAAAATATCTACAGACGGAAGACATCGAAATCAAGAACAATGTATTTTTAAAGAGATAATGTGTCAACTTTTAATTCTCTTTATCAGTTCAACTTTTTTGTTTTTAACTACAAAACAGATCTTATTTTGTCAAAATAAACGAAATAGATGGAGAACTACCCCCCATCCGAGCTTCACGTGTTCTTCAAAGCCCACCTTCTTTGAAGGATAGTATTAATAAATAATTTTGTCTAAAATTAGTGGAAAATATTTATATATTTTAAGGTATTTCAAATAACAGGAAATAAGAGTTGGAATATTTAGAATTCGGGGTGGGTACTATCGGAAATTTTGATAATATTGATAAAGCCTACCTGCCGCCGTTTCATTATTCGATATTGGTTTTTACATTGTGAAAAAATTCGCTAAAATTTAATCATACTCAGTTTCGATATTGTAGTAATTAATTCGATATTGCTCATATAACAAATATTAAGTATTCATCATCACTCGATGTGCATGTGCATGTATGGAGATGCATGTCTATTTAATTATTTTATTAATCTCTCTCTCTCTCTCTCTCTCTCTCTCGCTATCAATGTTTTAATATCTTAAGATAAAAGTAATACATCCTTCCTAAAGCCCTGTCTAACTATTTTTCAACATATCTTCTTTATAATTATGTGAATAAAAACCCATAAATCTTTGCAAAAAATTTGCCCTCCTTTAAGTTATTTATTCGCCTTATATGTTATATCATTTATTGTGAATTTAGATAAAGATAAAAATTGAATTTGTGATATAATAAAACCGTTCAACTTTAACAAAATATTTATATGATTAAAACATCGAAGTAAAAATATAATTTCTTCTTTTAAGGATTACTTATTTTATAAAATAATTAATTGCATTACTAAAAAAAGAATGGTAAATAAAAAGAGAAAGAGTGAATATAAAATATATTAATATGAAGCTTTCTTTCCAAATTAGGGTATTTCAATCAGAACGATTTGGTTATCTCATTGGAAACAACCGACTGATGAAATGATATCTTATAATTTATTTAATATAACTTTAGTATTTAGCGGAGGGGCAAGATGGTCGACTGCAGCGTTTCAGTGGGAGTTGGTGCTTAAGTAAACAGCCGAGGTGTTTTTGTAAAAATCTGGCAACATCGGTGGATACCATTGCGCTTGTTGGTTGGTGGACTGCCAGCCCCCCTCCCCCCACTCCACGCCTTCACATGATGAATACTGAAGTTACATTAAAAAGAATATAAGTTCATTGGGGAAAATTTATTTTAATTAATAGAATAAGAAGAATACTTAGCGAGATGCAAAATAATAATAAATTTGGTTGAATAAGAATTTTTTCTGATTTATTTATAATCATTCTAAAAGATTATATGAATTAAAAAAAAGACGAGAAATCGAATTTGCAAATCACTCCCTCTTTCTCTCTACACAATACAGACAAATCAATTCATAATTTTCTATTCATCATTCATTTATCTTTATAGTCTTTGATTGTATTCTTCTCTTCTTAGGCTTTATTTCCATTTTACTACTAGCAATTAGGATTATATTTTAATATAATATTAAACTTACACATACATAGATACATACACACCCATGATTTGTTGTTTTAAAAAGTATAAGCTCGGTGATTCGAGAGAGAATATTCCACGCCCTTAACTAATATTAAGAGAAAATATTTGAAATTTCAGAAGCTCTCTTTTTACTGAATCAAACACTTAATGGAAGTCAAAACGCTAATATTTCCCTCCATTTATGATGTTGATCTTAGTTTTTGAGTCACCCATTAAAATATTGAATATAATACCTCTTACTTTCCTATTAAAACAGATTTACTTAATTAATTAATGGCTAAATAATTCAAAATGTTTAACATTTCTCTTATATTTTTTCATTCTATTTGACAGTATATGCTCACCTAACGGGCCACCAAATAATTTTTCCGACGAAATACTTAGAGGAAAACAACATGTAGGGGGGGGGGGGGCAAATAATTTTTTTTTTTTTTGTATACTATTTAGTTAGGTATTTTTGTATAAGTGGTTCTTATTAAAATTTACATTTAAATTTATTATTTTTGTTATTTTTATGATTTTATTTATTTTTATTAAAATTTTAGTTGCCTAACAAACTATGATTATCAAAATAAAGTAGCCCCCCCCCCCCTCCTAGGCCGAGAACTTCAAGATACTGACATAGTCAAAATTGATAACCTTAAAAGCCAAGGGGTGTGGGTTCAGATCCCAGGCAGTCCGATGAAAATTTATTTAAATCAATTGGATACCAATTGATATAAATAAATATGCCTGGATTAAATGTATCGTAAAAATATATTCTATATCGTTTAAAGTCTATATGGATTCAAATGCCGAAGAGACTTTATTTATACCCAAAAACTAAATAAATAAAGTAGACAAAGGCTATCATTGTTTCATCTTAATTGAGATGTAGTTTAAAACTAAAATCACTAAACTTCATAATGTTTTTTTACCTAAGAATTTTTATGTAACACTGCTAATAATTTTTTTAAGAAACATTTACAAGCATTTAAAAAAAAAAATTATCCATTATCTGGCCGAAAGTTTAGTAGTGATGCCATTATCAACAATAAGACATCAAAATTCTAAGGGTCGTGGGTTCAAACAGTACGAAAGTATATCTTATAATTTAAAAATTAATTTGTCTAAATAAAGCTGAATATCAGTATCGTTAATATTAATATTTTGGCTTCATAATCATCATAATATAAAAGAGTTTTCATTTTGATTTCTCTCATTCGAAAAAAAAATTTTAAATATTTTTAACAAATATTTGCTAACGTTCGAAAGTTAAAAAGATTCTTCAAGTAGTTTAGTCTTTTATTTACAAGAAAAAAAATAGATTCCTTTTTATTTATAACCTTTAAAGGTTTGTAAAAAGACTTAAGAAATTCTTAATTCAATTTTGTATTCTATTTTCGTTTGCAAAAGTGTAGATGTATTTATATTTCTAATTAAGGATAGAAAACGATGTATAAATTATGAAAAAAATTATCAAGAGGTGGGGCTTAAAATGTGAGTGGAATATTTAACACAAAAGTGTTCACTTTTTTTCTCTAAATTATCCAAAATTAATTAATAAGGATAAAAATTTATTATGTATAAATAAATAAAAAAAAAATTTATAGCTGTCGCCGTCTGTCATTTTATATAGCAAAATAAATTTTCATTTTTTGTCAGATCCATTGAATTTAATAACCTTAAAAATCCATTTCAAGTTCTCTTGAATAAGGAATTATTGTGTTTACTTTTGGAAGAAAGAATAACTGAAACTGTTAGATGATTGGATTCCAAATGGCTCTTCTCTCTGACTTCTTAACTGGTACAAAAAAATTTCAATTTTTTTTTTTTTTGTCAAATTATGTCTACCTTATGAAGAAATGAGTTAGTAATTGAATGTGATTGGTTCATTTGAAAAATTTTCCCAGAGTATATACACTTTTAAACATATGCAAATAGAGATGATTATGACCTCGAGTGCAACTCTCCTTTAATTTTTGGATATGTATGTTTTGTTTAGCATAAAATGGGTGAGGTTGTGTGTGATTTATTTCACCGTCGTACTGGTTTCATAAAACAAACCAATGAAGTGATACATTTATAACCATTTGGGCAAATGCAATTCATATTCTTTTGAATATACGGGAGTATATATATTTAATCGTTGATTTATTGTTCGGGTGGTGTTCAGTAGGAGCGAAGAAGAAGCTTTCAATCTTTAAGGACAATATGTGTGTGGGGTAACCGGAAATAGGGGAGGAAGTGAGTGGTAGGCAGTAGCTCTAAGATGCCAGGCATTTCAAATAAAAAACAGGGGTTAATAGAATGAATGGATGAATTCTTTTTTCCTACCTATTCAACCAGATTAAGGATCATATGGACTTAATTTGGGGGACAAAGGTAATTAAAATATGGTTAATTAAAATAAGAAATAATGGATTTATATTAAGCACAAAGAAAACAAAGGATAATACGAAGAATATAAAGAAGTTTATTAAAATTAAATAAATTGGTTAAAAAATAACTAAAAATGTTTTTCAAAATATGCTCTCTCTTACAATCATTGATTTCTTACTCTCTACATAACAAGAAAGTGGCCAAGTGAAGCTATTTGCCTTTCTTCTTTCTTTCCCGGAATTTCGAGGTTGACATAGGAAATAATATTATAGATGCGACCTGGAGAGAAAGTTGAATAATTTTATCGTTCAAGGCGGGAATAGAACAATTGATCATGGGATTATGAAACTCTCTCTAATTCAAAGGAAATAAAAAATAAATAATTAAAGATGATAGTAAATCGGATAATTAACATTTTTACTAGCCTCTTCTTATTCCAAAATAAATAAAAAATTTCCACATTCTACATAATACATCACTTGTCCATTTGCTTTCCAGTTAGGGGTCCGCATTGATCTAATTTTTTTTTTATCTAACTCATTAAAAACAACAAAAACTTCATAGAATGTTTTAAAATCCATATTCTAATGAACTATCAGATATCAGTAGACTATAATTCGCCATGTGCGATAGTTCATAAAAATGCAAGAATTTTACAAACCGATGCGATGTGGTCCGATATGTTCTAGTGAGCAATGAGCTTCGGGTCAAACCTTAACGAAATGGGTTGATGATTTTAAGAAAAAGTTAAATTAGTAACATGAACCGATACTATTCTACCAACTAAGGGAGAGAAAATATTAAATAAATCAATCAAAGGGGTCTTAGTTTCTATTTATTCACTATAGCTATAGAATCAAAATAATTGGAACAAATGCTTTCTTTTGTTTCTACTTAAGAAATAATTAGATGCAAAGATACTTATTTACTTAAAAAAGAAATTTGATGTGGCATAGATAGATCTCTTAGTTATCTCTTAAGACGAAATAAATGAGCGTTTATCCAATTTATTTTGACACTTCAATATTTCAAAGTTTTATAAATGATCATGATGGAAATTTTTTTGGAAATATTTTCATTTGTATTGAATAAGCTTAAATCTATTATATAATAACCCAATTTGGGAGAAGAATAGTGGCCAAATTTCTAATACCTGATCCTGATTCTTTCGCCCTCCCTCTCTACACCAACTACCTGTTTTCAATCACCTGAAGGGAACCTTGTTTGTTCGGGACGTCCAGGTTGCACAATAATAAATGAGATGTGTAAAGCGGAGGGTTTTCAGTTGATATCCAATGGCTTATATTCCCAGTGCATGTGTGTGTATTTGTGTGGGAATCGTCGTCACCTCGAAAGCGTTGACACCTGCCCTGTTGCGCGCGGGAACGCCCAGAACTATTGAGTGCGAGTTATGTGCGAGTTACACAGTCAGTCTTGAGGAAAAGATCCTCCTTGGGGCCAATTGTGCCAAGGTAATTGGCCCTGAATTCGATCATGGTTGTCGTCTTGACAATACACAACGAACGAACCTCTGATCGTGATCCAATGAACCAGGGGCAAGACACACACACACAACTCACCCTCGATGACAACATTAAACCTCCAACGATCTCTGAATGAAGGCGGTTCGGTAACAAAAATGTCCTTGAATTTTCAATAGTATCAAATATATTTAAAATTTATTTTAGAAACTTTTGAAAATAAAATTTAATTTTTAATAAAAATATGAGAATGTAAAAAATTGTAATTTAATAAAGGTTACTTTTTGATAAATGAGTTACTTGAATATTCAGAAAAGAATTCCTGATGAAAAACTAGAAGGTCGTTTTCATGATAAATTTAAGGCAAACATCAACGATCCATTAATTATATTGGAAATTCAAAAAAGGAATGTATTTGTAATTGTCTCTTTGGTCAAAAAGCCAACGCAACGGGGGTTGTTTCCTTCAGAGAAAATAGACAAAAAAGAACCTTCAAAAGAAAGATCCTTCTGAGAAAATAAAAAAAATCTAATTTCTCTTTTTTTTTATTTTTTTTAATTATTAAAAAAAAAAGAGTAAATTTGAGGAATTCCTAGTCTGTTGCTGGTACGCATAGATAATGTGAATAAGTTAACAATGAAACTTTCATGCATATAACTTCGATTCTGTGAAGCTAGAGCGCTCGTTGTGATATCACCGTCATTGTTGTATAGTCGTTTTTTACAGCCGTCTCTACAAGTTTTATTTCAAATTGGCTTTTCCGCTTTTTGTTGAAATTTATTGATTTTCATCTTCAATATAATACAACTTCAACATCTCCAATCTATTGTTTTAAATACTAAATCAATCGGTCGAGTGAGTTCAGATCCTCGAAACTTTTATTGAGTTTTAACTGAATAAAATTTTCTAGACGTTTCGAAAATGGCCACTCTTATCGAGTACGATTGCGATGATTCATTCTTTCTGAGGATAGAAATTATATGCCAGTTAGAATGATAGTTAAATCATTGCAGTCGGACTTGTAGTTTTGAACATATTCAATGGTTTTGATCGACATGCAAAAGTATCATCAAGACTTCTCACTAGAGAGACTAGAGTGAACTTATAAGCATATTCACGTCAAAAAGTGTGCAAAGACAACTCTCAAAAAAAAAGTTTGACAGAGGAAATAAATACGGCATTTCCTGAGTGCTGGGAACTAACTGCCCGAGAGATCGTAAACAATTCAGCAGCCGCAGCCACTAATCAACCCTTCCCCACCAGTCAGTCTTCTAAACAACTTGTTCTTTTTCTATTCCAAACTAGATCGACCGGGGAATATATAATAAATAAATAGACACGGATGTGTCTGTGGTGAAGGGAGGAGGAGGGTTATTTCCAGGCTACCCACATAGCATCTAATAGGCTGAATGAAACAAAATAAGTTTAATTGGTAAAGATAAGCTTTTTTTAAAACATTTTTTTTTGTGTAAATAGGGCTTGTTTACCTACCCTTTGATAAGTTTTTGATGAAAATGATGTTTTTCGAGGCGTGACTGAAAGTTATAGGATGGTTAGCCAAACAAATTTCACGCATTCTCTCACTCTCTTGAGCTTGAGGACAGCTGCTTGGAGAGAGAGAGAGAGGTCTATATTGAAGGAACAAACTGGTCGGTTTCACACCCCCGAATTTGCTCGAAGGCCCTAAGACACCCCCACGTGATGGTGGTTCGACAGATCCCTCAAGGGAAAAGTATGGCCACCGCGAAGAGTGAGACCGACCCTGAACGGCTTGTAAAACAACCTGGACGCATGTATTTGGATAAATAAATTCTACGCCAGACCCCAAAAGAGCCAAGTCTTTTGTCTCTGCAAACAAACGCGCGACGGAAAGCATGCACACACACACACACAGACGAGAAAAAGAAAGACATGCCCAAAGGAAGGAGAGAGACAAACACCTCCACTTTTTTTTTTTTTTTTTTTTTTTTGAGAAATGAGTCTAGACTAGTTCTGGAATATTCCAATCGAAAAAAATAATTAAATTTGAGGAAAACTATTTCTTAAAAAATACTAACCTCCTAATTAAGGTTTCCTTTTTTTGAAAGATTAAATTTTTTGGTATTTTATTGATGTGAGTGTTAAAGATAATGAAGAAAAAAAGAGTTAAATGGGTCCTTAGTAGTGATCGGACAGGGAGAACGGAACAGAGCCTGGGTCAGACCAGGGCCCCGATTCCGACCAGAGATAATCGAGGAATTTAAATGATGCTCTGATGGACATCCGAGGGAACGGAGAAGCCCTTCGAACGTGTCCCGAAACAATGCACGTAGTCAAACAATATTATTAAATTACTCAATCTGAATGACAGCCTCCGCCTACCGAATAAAAATGACACCTTTTTTCCCCCGACGATCCTCAAAAAACATTCCGGGTGGAATCAATATTCGATTCAAAATTCCAGGTAAATCAAGAAGCAACAACGCCGGTGGCATTTTAATGAAAAAAAAAATCTTAATATTTTTTAAAGAAAAATTTCATGAATTTTATATAAAAAAATTATTACAATGTTTCCATTGAATGAATGAATGGATGAAGAGCGTCAATTTAAAAAGGAGCTGCAAATGATGTTCTTTTTGGTGGTTATCATTAATGACATTCTCTGCATTTTTGTAGACGCCATAATTATAACACTCCAAAGTATTTTTGAAAATAAAATATTTTTTTATTCATCACGTCTTTATGATTTATTATGATTTTTTCTTTTTTATTAAAATAATAATAATAATAATAATAATAATAATAATATCATTATAATAAATTGACAAAGTCATTAAATAAAAACAAAAAAGTATATATGATGCAAGTAAATAAAATATTAATTGGTCGTATTTGGATAAAAAATTTCCACCAAATTTTCAGATCTAAAAAAATATTTGAGTGGTAAAAATAAAAAAATAAAAAAAAAATAATGAATTTGTAATAAATAAAATAAAAATTTAATAATAAGAGTATAATAATTTGTTACTATGGACGTTTTATGTCATTCATATGCACGGGTCTTCCCTTTCAAAAAAGTCAGTGCAAAAATAAAAAAAAATATGGTGAGAGGATAATCAGCTGAATATTGTTAACAGACAATTGATGAAAAAAAGAAACGATTTTCCATTCTGTATTTATTTACTAACTTAAAACAACGTTTCTGTTGTGTATTCATGGCCAAATTTCAGAAACGGTCTTAAGGTTTTTTTTTTTTTTTTTAATTATATAGAATTTTTATATTAAAATTTTTTTCTTAATTCTTCTAATCTGCATTAATTAATCAGTCAAGAAAAATTTTAATTAAAAAAATGATATATATATATATATATAAATCTGGTGTTTCAGCAGACATTTTTCTTTTACATAAGGAAAATTGTGTGATATGGGGTAACATCATATTTTTTGTGTCGGGTCTCTTAGGTAGTCAGTTCACAATTTTATTATGTTTCTTTTTTAAATTTGTAAGTATTAAAGCTATCTTCAATTTAATTTTTTTTTTTAATATTATTGATAATTTATTAATATACATAAATGAAAAATCTCTAAAAATAAAATAAAATTGTGAACCGGCTACTTCGAGGCCTAACGTAAAAAAATCCTGTGTGATAACACATCACACAATTTTCCATATCTTAGATAAAAGATAGTTGTGTGATGTGCGGCCGTCACACCATTATTTATTAACAAAATCATAAAATTTGTTAATTATGGTTTTTATTATATTTAATTTCTTAGGCAAGCGAGGGTCTTTTATTCAAATTCAAATTCAATATATTAAGCATGATGAGGGATTAATTAATTTTTAATTCCAAATTGCACCAGCCTAACTTGACTCATCATTTTAATATTTCGATATTTGATATCATCTATAATATAGGCTATGTAAATAAGGTATTAACTACTATCTAAAAGTTGGTCATTTTTTTCCTTTTGGTTTTAATTGGCAAATCCAGAATAATTTAAAATAAGTTAATAATGGTTTATAAAATGGTTGGTCGGTCGTTAATTAATGGCCCTTCATATAATTATAGTACGTATAGTAATTTCTGTGCTCTGAACGGAGTTGTTAAAATTTGAAACTTAAACAGGAATTTGATAAGACAAAAATTAATTATGACGAATATGATCCCCAACAACTTAATTATTATTAATTACTTAGTAAAAAAAGAAACTAACGTGTGTTTAATAAACTTAATTTGTTGAATGTCGTTTTTTGAACGGATATAGGTATATCAATATAATACACTATTTCCCCTCAAATGTAAATGTGCAACCTGCATCTGTGGTTACGTCTTTATGTATAATTTGAAGACCTGCATGAAATCGAAAAATAATAAATAATATAATAATAATAATAATAAATTTAATAATAGGTAAAACATTAAGATATTTGATGATTTTGAATTTCATGTAGGTCTCCTATTTATGCATTAAGATGAAACAAAAGATACAGATTGTCTAATTACTTTTGAAGAGGATAATATAATAAAACATACAAGCCATAATAAAATTAAATTTGAAAATCTCATTTAATAAGGTTATGTTAACTTTTTAATAGACTCATTCAATGCATTTCAGCATTGAGCATAAGGCGACGTGAAGGAGGGCTGATAGTCCTCCGAACAATGAGTGCTATGGAAACCACCCATGTTGCATATTAGGGATGCACAACATTGTTAATGCCCCTCTTCCGAGAGCCAATTTCAATGTTATTTTAAATAGAGTAGAGGAATTAGGAAGGAATTTTTTTTAGCAAAATAAAATGGACCATCTAATGAAATGTTTATTTTTATTATCGAGTTTATTTAGTTAGTAGTTTTTTAGAATAAATTTTTCGCTTGGAATATTATTAAAACTACTAGGAAGGGGGGAGGATTAATGAACGATTTCCCTATGTAATAATATAAAATAAATCAGAAAATTGAATTTTTTTTTTTAATTTGTGGAATCCCACTATCTTTGAGAAAATATTATTCTAATAATGGGCACTGGTTAGAGTTAGGTATCTACATAAATGAAAACGTTTTGAGCAAATAATTAAAGGATCTCAAGAAGTGAATCTTTACAATCCATGAAAAATAATTAACATAGGAAAAAGAAATTGGGACATTTTGGATGAACAGTACGACTTGGAAAAGGAGATTTTCTATTTGAAAATTTAATTATTTGTTTAAAAAAAAAAAAAATATTGTTTTGTGTAGGATATTATATTTTTAATGCTAGTGGCATTTGTGTTCATTTTGGAAGGGCATGAAGAAGAATAATAAATTTGAGATGAGACTCACCATTGAAACGGGGATGGGCCCTCCTGTGCCGTTGGGGTACGGGTACGGTGACACGAGGTAGCCCATGTTGAAAGATGACGTGTGCGGCGTCGGGTCCACCTTGCCTAGAACATCAACAAGTAGGGTATTATGGAAAATTATCGGAATAATAGCGTTATTCTAATTATTTGCAAAAGAAAATTGTTTCAAAAGAGAGTGAGATTTGATCAAATCGGAAAGATAAAACGAATTTATTTTTATTACTCACTAAGATTTTAAAGTTCAAAAGACATTGTGAATAGAACACGCTGTTTTTCTTGGTATGTAATTAAATAGGTCTGGTGTTCTTTTAAAAGTATATTTTATGTCATGTAGAAATAATAGCATAAAGACTAAGAGAAACGAGATAAAAGTCACTTTTTAAGAAAAGAGATAAGAATTAATTTTTTTTTAAGAAATAAAAAAAATGATAATGCTTTATTTATAAACAAGATTTTAATTTATTAAATTAAAAGAAAAAAAGTAAAAATTTTATTTGCCATTTTACTAAACATTTAATGAAAAAAAAAAATAGGAATTTCACTTGAAATGACCTAAAAAAAGTCACACCCATGACACATTATCGAGTCAATTCTCTTTCGTTATTTGTAACTGATTGTTGTAAATAGTTTTGTGAAATTGTGTTAAGGAAATTTATTAAAATCTGTGACTATTTTGGCTCATTTCATGAAAACCTCTTCAGAAATGAATTTTAATTTCAGAGCATTAAAGGCATATTGATTATGTATCTCGATGAAATTAATCCTAAATTTCCAATGGAAAAATATTATAAATAAATTCTATATAAAATTTCTAATATTTTGAAGTATTGATTCTCTAGCTTTGGAGAGAAATTTCACTTTTCTGAAATTTGGTTTTTATATTTGGGTATTTTTTCTTTTCATCCTTATTTATATTAATTGGTAACCAATATATAAAATTTTTGTCGTTCAGAACGGGAAGCGAAATTTATATTATTAAAAATATCCATTCCTTGTGCGGATATTATTTAAAAATTTTTTAAAATATAGACCAATTATATGATGATAGTGTAAATGTTAGATAAGATGTCATTTTTTTAAAGCAATTTCTTTTTGAAAAAAAAAAAAAAAAAAAAAAAAAAAAAAAAAAAAACCTAAATAGTTACACTAAGAAGAAGCTTAGGAAAGGGCTACTTTTTTTTTTAATAAAATTTAAATTGTTTGCCTGACTTTGATTATGTGTTGTTGGCCATTAGTTTAATGAGATATTGATTGGGTCATTTAGTCGCAGTCTCTGAGTGATAAAATATATTCTCCATTCATTCATGAGGAGAAATGAGGTATATTAACTCAATAATTAGTTAATTTAATGGTACAGAGACTGCTTATCTTAAACAGTAGAAAAATAATAAATTGTGACGAATACCTGAAAGAAATGATGGAATTGAAAGATTTTATTTTCAAAGAGAAATTGAACCGAAAAGAACCAAAATTCACCGAACTGAATTGCAATTCAGAGGGAAAATTTTTGTATGATGAAATTTCAATTTTTTTTTTTTTTTATTGTTTTATTATTTTTTTTATAGTTTGAATACATTTTAAAAATTTTATAAACATACAATAATTACAATTTCTTCATAATAAAATCGGATGTTCTGGATTCTTCGTCCATTTGTCTTCTCATTTTTGCAAATGAAATTCACTTTTACTGTACAAAGGGCTCCCAAAGAAATAATAAAGTAGTCTAGAGAGGCAGGATGGTTCAAGATGATCAAAAACTATTAATAATTATAAAATAATATTTTACTCCACAAAGAAGCAGCAATTTCTATGTAATTTCGGCTTTTGAGGAATTTTTGTGTGATGAAAGTTAAATCCCTTCATTTATTTTCATAATTTTTGTTATTTCATTGATTTTACATTGGCTTTTTTTTTAATTTTTGACCTCTTGCAGTATACAGTAAAATTACTTTATACTGAAAGAATGATTACTTTTGAGTGAGATGAAGGATTTGAGTTTAAAAGAGTGAAAAAGCAGGGCAAAGAATTGAAAATAGGCCTATATAGAAAAAATAAAATAAAAATATTTTAATTTATGAAATTTTAAATTAAAAAATTTTTTGCTTGCGAAAAAATTCAAATAAAATTGAAAGAATTATCAATTAACATAATTTTTTTTTTTTATTAATAACATGAAACGAAGAGCTAAATTATGAATAAATATAATAGCATAGAAAATTGAATTGAACCTAAAACATCGAAGGTATTTCTAGCATGCAAATTCTCATACTTGAAATTTTATTGCTTTTAAAATAAATTGTTAAACTTTTCACTCTGGCTGGATAAAGGAGGAATGAACCTGGACTAACTTTTTGACACCCACCAAGAGAGAGAAGAGAGACGGACAGACACCACTTTGTGGTTCAAAACTTATTGTCGATTCAATTTTCATATAACAAAACTTTTTAAATAATCCGCAAATTTTTAATTAAATAATAATTTTAAAGTCAATATTTTACGAGGAGAATATATAAAGTTGGTTTTATAAAATAATCACCCAATTTATCTAGTATTTATTCAAAATCATATTCTTTTACTTAAGGGTTTTTATTTCACTAAATGCACCCTCTAGATGGGGATCTTTTGTTAACCTAAAGCTTACTACTTAAAAAAACCGGCCCTAAGATAGACCTAGCTTTAGTTTGTAGTCATAATTGCTCTTTTTTATTCAAATTAATGTAAGAAATAATTATGGTGAAACCAAATCTGCACCCCCCCCCCCTCAATCAACTGGGCATGTGTGGATCGGTTCGAGACAATA
>JAAAKE020101277.1:0-18385 GCA_010014785.2 Anisolabis maritima
GCATTACATCATTATAAATTTGAATTTACATTATTTATGACAGTGTCCATTCATTATAATGAACCAAAATTCAGTGTCTAGTGATTTATTTCCAATTTGAGGGGCTGACTCCTTTTCTATTTAATAAATGGATCTTATATATTTTTTTAATATTTAAAAAAATACTTTCGAAAAAAACATTGGGAAGAAGATTTAAAAAAAAAAAAAACTAAATATGCCAGGGGGGGGATTATAAAATTGTCAATTTTAAAATTATAAATCCGCGGTTGGATATATTGTATATGAAAACACTATTCCATATATATATTACATATGGAATAGTGTTTTATTATTATTATTAATATTTCTCGCCAGCCGGCTCTGAAAATGGCCTAGAATGAGAGCCACAACGTTAACCTGATAGGTATATTAAATAAGAAAAAATTGACTTCTATATTTTGTTTTTCATAAACTCCATCCCATTAAATCATTTTTCAGTAACAAAGCCATCCCGGATTATATATAAGGCTTATAATAAAAATTAGCTGAAATGAGATGATTAATTTTAATAAAAAAAATTTATATAAGGTTTATAATAAAAATTTTTACTTTCAACATATTTATATATTTAGTTTAATAATTTAAGCATATTCGATATGGTAGTAATTTGGAAGCTGTGGAATATGATAAATATTGCGGTGGGTAAGTCAGCTTGTTGGTAGCCCCATTCGAACACAAAAGGTAGCTGACTCCCGGGGGGTTCCTCTCTTCCTGGACCCTCACCCTAATTCCTGACTCGAATCTGCACATATCTCTGACTCGGAGCCCCTCTTGAGACATTCTCCTATAGATTCTAGACTATTATATTGAGAAGTCAGTTTTCGACGATGTTGTTCTAGGCATTCAAGAGAGGATGAATAAAAAAAGGTAGGTTGAGGGAGGGGCATATGCCCTGCTGAGTTAATTCACTTTTGACAGCACTCAATGAGAAGGACAAACGCCCATCGGCCATCAACCGACTCTCTTGCAGACATTCAACAATTTATATACAACGCAATTCAATTTAAAGAGAGACTCTTGATGAGAGACTATGGGTTTCTACTGACAGAGACAAAAAAAATTGAGAAAACAAAGCAAACAAGACTTCAATCTTGAGAACAGCATTTTTAAAAGCTATTTCTTCTACAAGATATTTAACGTACATTGCCCCTCCATTTTCTTTTTAATCTAAATACAAATCAAAAGGAAGGGTTTTTTTATTTATTAGATTCGATTTTTTTTATGTATGCGTTCTCTATCAACAAAAAATTCATTTTTTATAAAATCTCTCAATATATAATGGGGAACTATTGCTCTAGATTTCGTTTTTGATTACATCATTTGCGATTATAGTGGCGTATCCAGGGGGTGGGGGGCAAAGCCGAAAAAAATTGCAAAAATCAACATAAAATTTTAATAAATTACAAAAATAAAAATTTTAAATTGAATTTTTAATAAGAACCCCTTCAAAAAAAGACCATATTTACTCCCCCCCCCAAAAAAAAATTCTGGTTCCTATACGGCGTGAACGATTTGGATGAGAAGCAAATCAGGTCACGTTTGTAACTTAAAAAATGACTCTATAATGCCCATATTTATCAACCGTACTATTCAATATTCGTAGATATGAAAAATTCTATATTTTCTTTGTCTATAATCTTTACTCTTTTCTATTAGCAGATCAACTTCTTTCAGTATCCGAGGTCATAATAGTCTCCCCCTATTTATTTTAATTAATTACTAGCAAAATTAAATAAATTTTATTACTCAGTACTGGAAGCGATCCACTGACCCTTAGATCATAAAAAAGCCTTCTCCAAGAAACAGGTGCATTCCAAGGTTTGCTATGTTATAATAAAAAGAAATATTTTTGTCTCTTTAACTTGAATTTGAAAGCTTGCTCTATATCTGATTCCATGTATTTATTCTTCTTTGTTTGTTTGTTCTTGCTCTTGATTCGGGGCCAGAATTGAAGATGGATTCGAAATGAGGAATAAGCCAGCCCGTCACCCAGCCTGACACTTGATGAGGAGGGGAGAGATAAATATAAGAAATGCCTGCTCCTCATCCACGTACTCACCAAATGATGAATAGATATTATTTATTAGGTATAATTTATAATATATATTATATATAAATTAGCAATTTTATTTAAAAATATTTTTTATTTTTTTTATTGATTTTTTAATTAAAATTATTTATTTAATTATCTATTAAATCTGAGATCTATTTAAAATTTTATTTATTTATAATTAATTGATTTCATTAAATTCGATTGTATTTATTAATATATATTAATCAGAATTAAATAAATGTAGTCCAACCATCCGCACAGCCATCCAGCTTTGTGGGAATAATAAAGTCCAAAAAAGAAAAAAAAAATTGGCTAGAATTAGAGTCGTCGTGAGGGAGGTCAGTCGAGGGTGAAATCTCGGAAAATTAAAAAAAAAATAGGTTAGCAGTTAGAATGGAAGTAGTTAGTCTCCCTTTATCTTAAGCTCCGCTTAGAAGGCGCTTTTCTAAGTTGTCCTACTTTGCTTTAAAGTTTTATCCTGAAATTTTCTAAATGAATTGTTTGCTTCATTCCCGGCGTATTAATTAATAGATGCGAATGAGAGAGAACAAGTCGGCCCGTCACACAACCTGACAATTGATGAAGGGAGGAGAAGAAATGAGCCCCTGAGCCATATTTTGTAAAGTAATTAATTATTTTTTTTTCATTTGGAACAATATATATATTTAAAAATTATATGACAAAATAAAGTGTTAGTAAAGATTTTATTCAAAT
The DNA here is from genome assembly GCA_010014785.2 of Anisolabis maritima. Classification (NCBI taxonomy): domain Eukaryota; kingdom Metazoa; phylum Arthropoda; class Insecta; order Dermaptera; family Anisolabididae; genus Anisolabis; species Anisolabis maritima. The sequence continues at coordinate 2,807 of JAAAKE020101277.1, forward strand.
CCTCTGGTATTATATCACACGATCTATTTCTTATACTACACACCACGATTTGTTTTAAGATTTTTTTTTTTTTAATGTAAATTTGATTTATTTTTCAGAGGTAAACAGCTCACTTTTATGAAGGAGCTTAATTACTTAGGCACAGGCTCCATCTTTTTCCCACTGCATATTTTGCTTCCCCCTCCCTCATTCTCTTCCCACCCTGCACACGCAGCTATAAATCTATTCGCTAGTTGAGCTTTGGATTTGCATTTGTTCACCGGGGGTGACTTTCAAAGAAACGACTTGTTTCCTACAGAGATAGGATATCAACAAGAATATTAATAACATGAAAGGGATTTTATTGATACCCGAACAGGCTCACAAACTGAAGAACTTCAACTCTATTATTCTTATAATAACAACGCGAACAAATTTAATTAATTCCTCGTTAAAATCTAGCTTGGAATATTTAAACTAAAATCAACAAAGATTTAATTATCTTAAATAATAAAATAGAATCTTGTTAAAAGATGGAATTTTTTTTTAAATTTTCAAGATGAGTTTTATAATCTCGCTTCCTGGATTATTTATCTCTGTGTATTTAAGTGAAACTCACATTCACTATTCATTATATTTTACTTCGCCGGAATTATTCGTTTTATATTAAAACTAGGATTTCCTAAAGCTATATAATAATAATTGCATAAATCATAAAAAAATAATATTTATTTCTATATTTATTATTAAAATACAAGTGAACTTAGTCCATCAGTTGGTCGGCGTTGATTGTTGAGATTAACTCAACAATCAACGCGGACCAACCCAGGAAAACATTATTCCACATACACCCCGGAAACCTTCAAGAACATATATATAATAGCTCATTCTTCCCCACTAGTTGATGCATGTGCAACGATCACAAATCGTCCTCAGGACATTTGAATGTTATAAAATACAGATGGTAAGTATTTCTTACATTGTTCAAAATTTTATGGCAATAATATAATGATATAGAATCTGTATCAATTATCAATTACAAGCGTAATGATTGCTGAGGGCTTCTCATAGCGAAATAATATTTTTCTCCTGACTGCATTTCCAGTCCCATCAATTATAAATTCGACAGCCATATCGCATTACCTTCAAAGAATGCTCTTTTAAAAGTAGTTGAGCTATACATTTATAAAAAATATTTACAGCTGATATCTACAACAGCCCATAATTTAAAAAATCCAGTTTCTTTTTTCCGAACTGCTTCTTTGCATTTTTGATCAGATTTCTTAAAAAAGTTGTTAGGTCTATATTAAATAAAAAAAAATTCACTAATATTTTTTATTTTCCTCTCATTTCCAAAAATATTTTAGCTACGCCGTTAACAGTAAGACTAAATAAATGATCACTAATTTTAATTAAAAATCGATTTTGACTAGATTTACTAGGATATGAAGCATTTGCAGGGGCAGAAACTGTCAGCCTCGTTTGGGTTTCGACAGATCATCCTCAAAGCCCAATAATATCCAAGAGGTATGCATATAAATAGATCATATTTCAGTAATTTACTATCGCCTTTAAAAGTAATTGGAAAACCTGTATCTTTTATTTGGTCTTAATAGATTATTAGCAGACCTATGAAATTAAATAAATTTAATAATAAGTAAAACATTATGAAATTTGATGATTTTAAATTTCAAAGAGTCCTCCATTAAGACAAAAAAAAGGAACAGGTTGTCCAATTACTTTTAAGGGGGATAATAGTATAGTCGTCAAAATATATTAGTATTATTGGCCCCTGAGGATGGTGGTCTATGTCGTATGCGAAGCCTTCATATCTTATAATTAATTTATTATTATTAAAAATAGAAATCCACTTCACATAAAGCCATTTATACTTTATTTCTAAAATAAGGACCAGGGACTCTAATACTTTTTTTTTTTAATATAATGTTAAGTCAATAAGATTTTTGAAATCAAAATCCTTCTTTTTATATTTAAAAATTTATAGAGAGAATTACTATTTCTGTTCACTGATTAAAAATAAAACAATTATGATCGCAACGGCTTCTAAAGTCAATAATGTGATCCTCCTTGTCGACAGGATTTGGTCATCACATGAGAAATTAAGAGATGAACCACATCTGTAAAGAAGTGGATTCCAAGGAATAAGAAAAGGGAGACTTCCAGTGAGTTGGAGCACATCTTTAAATAATCTCTCAAGACTTCGGAGGTCGCTATTACGCCACTGGACTACGTTGTGACCCGCGTGCCCTAAACATCAGGGTCATCTCAATAACCAAGTAATTAATATTCATGATAGCTTCATTAGAGTTATTCAAAAGAAACTTGTTCATAATATATAGCAAATAAATCTAGTTTGAGTAACGTTCCCTGGAGTTCAGGTTCGGGAACTCCCTACTATCTAGGTCTCTCATTACTCAAGGGATGAAATGGTCCACATGTAATGGGTAATATACTGCCCTAGTTACCAATTATTAATACGGGGAACTGCCACCCTAAATATATATAATAAAGGCTAATAGGAACTGAGAAAACTCTTTATTTTTAACACTCATCATTTATTTAATTTCACGGTTTATTTAGATTTGTATAATTATTCCATAACATCTCATTTTTAGAGTATCTTGATTGATATTTTGTTTTTCCAATTTGAATATAGAGAATTAAGCATATGCTAATCAGTTCACTTTTAGACACAGTCTAACTCATACATATTGAAATATGTATAAATAAATATTGTTCATTTAACATCGGAACAAGTTCAAAGCCACGTGTCTGTCTTCGGCGTTTCATCACTCACACTATTTAACATTAATTATTTTTTATAGTAACTTTTTTTATATCAAAATATTATTATTGTTATTATTATTGATTATCATGAAAAAACGGTATGGACTTTTTTTATAGATTTAATTCGGCACCTGCAAATGTAAATTTTAATATCCTTTATTTGACTTTTATTATATATCCGTATCCTAGAGCAAACCGGGCCTTTGGATTGTTTGCCCCCTCACTCTCCTCCCCCTCCCGTACCACAAAAACACAAAATTTTATCTAGATAATTATATTAGAAAAAAATAAAAAAAGATAAAAAAAATTGCATTTAAAGATTTAAACAAAATTTTTAAAATATACAGTAATTTTTATTGGAATTAAATAATTTTTTATTTTAAATTTTATTTATTTATCAATTTTAAAACTACACATCTTTTAAAGGAGGGATGCCAATAATTTTTTAAGGGCTCCAATGAGTTCGCTGGCCTTTTAGATAAGATTCACAGTATTCTAATTTCGCCAAATAATTTTATATACCTATTAGTATTCTCCATAAAATTATTTCAAAAAACAGAGGATATTAATATTAGTTAAACAATATAAAATTAAAATCACTATAAAATAAATTTTAATCACCTATGAATATCGAGTAAATTTGGATATATTTTTCATGTAGCCATTAAAATAATCTCATTTATATAATTGAAAATATTAAATACATTTTATTTCATATAATTTATTTTTGAGATTAATTTTCTTACTTTTGAATTGGCAATAGTCATTTAGAAAATTTATGTTTCATTTAGTAAAATTGTAATTGTGTCTTCTCTCTCTCGTTATGACACACTCCCTGATATCTCTGATATTAATCGGTAGAAGAGGGACCGCAATTTGAGGATCATTGTTGTGGTGTGTCAAACAAGGCTGATAATTGAAGGGGGAGGCTTCGTTTGACTCTTAAGCCTGAGAGTCCCACGGGACTCCCAACAACGCCTTCCCTGATCCCGCTTTCCAATTATGATACTGTCTTTTGCACTGCACTCAACTCCATTTAGAAAGCTTATTAATAACGTGTAACTTCTGGCACAGAGGCAAAGAGCTTGGCAGGGCGAAAGGGCAAAGTGGTCCACGGAGGGACATGGGCTTTTGGGGTTCATTCTGAATGGGAGGGGTGATGTCACCCTTTAACACGCTATCTAATCTAGACGAAGAAGCGAAGGCTCGCAAATGTCGTAAACACTCAGATAGGGGAGGCGTGAAACATCCCACGTGGAAAACGTCACCCATCACCATTCAAATTGCCTCGAATCGATAAACCTCCCGGGAAAACATTCTTCCATAAATCACATTAACTAATATCTCGCTACATGGGGTCACCAAGAGAGCTTTTGGTTCAACTTTTAGATTTTTCATTTATGAACTTGATTATTTTTAGATGTAAGAGGCAATGTAGCAGAAGATTGCAGAATGAAGCGAACCGATCCACAACAGATGTTGTGATGATTTATCTTGTTGATCGCGAAGATGATGGGCAACCAGGAGGAGAACCCACCGGAAGGAAGGAAGCTGCGCTGAGCAAGAGAAGAACACAGGATGAGCAGCTGGTCCAACTTTGATAACCGACGAATCTTTATTATTTAGCCACGGGGGCGGAGACAATTAAGGACCAGCTTGAGACCGTTTCATAGCAAAGTGGGTGGGTCAAAAGGTGATACTATCTGGTACAAAGAGACTCAGATCCTTCTCTTTTCCCCCTTTTCTTCCCCTTAATACTAATTTTCTTATAAATTTAGACTTTCAAAATTTTTAAGTTTTTATTTAAAAATTTATAATAAAAATTCAGAATCGAACCGATGTGGCTCATGAACAAGAACCTTATGTTTTTCTTTTTTATTTAAGGTAAAAAGCTAAAATTTTCATTTATATAAAAGTTAGATAAGTTAGTAAGGTCGGACTTGAAGTACCTGGTGCTCCAAGCTCTAAAGAAAACCCTGGAACATCCCTAAAATGCTTGAGTGAAATTTCGAGATGACAATTTAGGGAGAAGGAGGCGAAATTCTTGATCTATATTGAAAATTTTTTTGCACTTAGTATCTTGATGTGCATAAATTAGTTTGCTTTTACTTGCGGGAAGGTAGGCAACCTAAATGACCCACTCACCAAAGGGTTACTCCAGAGCTCTCTCCTTTAGAGCGAACTACGCATGCGCACTTGTTAAATCTCTATAAATTAACCACTGTGCGATCTCTCTAGACGAACTCTGGAACAATTAATCGAAATATCCAACTAAGAGTTTGTCATTTCAGTAGCCTACCTTCCAACAAACAAAAACGAACTAATTTATAGATTTCATGGTATATAAGGCCTACTTTCGTAAAAATATTTATGAACCCATCTCTAAGAAAAAGATAAATAAATTAATATTAATTAATTAAAAAAAAAACTTATTTCTAGTTTTGAAAGAACATATTAATCATTAGTGACAAATACTGTTGCTAAGATAATTTCCCTAAACCTTTTACGAGAATAATAAGCTTATTAAAATATCTTAATAATTTTTCCAAAATTTTGAAGAATAAGTACACATTTCGTATTTTATTTAATATTAAACCTTTAAATCTGAAATGATATTAAAAATTTATTTAAAAAAATGACTAAATAATAGGAATAAATTTAGTTAGGATAGTTTGTTTGTTAAAAAAAAAACATCAATTCAGCTCAGCAACAAAGCACTATAAAAATTCTCAAACGACTATAAAGAGATATTTTTGGTTCACACTTTTATTAAGGTCAACTTGTTCGGCATTTCTTAAAACTATTTTTTAACAGTTTTTTTAATATACAAAAAAATAAAACAATTCTAGCGAAGACGTTGTTATGAAATAAATACTTTTACTTTATTTTACCTATATATGAAATAACTAGGAAGAAAGTAAATATTGCGATCGCCAAAAAAATTGAACTCGATATATCAATGGAAATACACGTTTTAAGGTCCTCTGAGTCTAAAAAAATGGATCTCTCAAAATGGTGTGTCTGTCTGTGTCTCTGTGTATGTGAACAAGATATCTAAAAAACGTACGAGGCTGAAATTTTATATTTAAGTTAGCCACTCTCGAAACTTTTCAATAAAATCGGCCAAAGAATTCTAGTATTTTACTGATGTACTTTTTTAGTTTTTATCGATATTCTGAAAAATTTGCTCTAAAGATTTTGATTAAAATTCATATATCAATTATTTATTAGATTGAAGATTTTATCTTTGAAATTTATTAACCCTTTTCAGCCCCAAAATTGTCTGTGCCACCCTTTCTTTACTAATGCACTTTTTTAAATTACTGAAGGTATTTCATTATATAAATGTTAATTGGATTGGTCTATTACAGAAAAAATAATAGCTTAACGTGCCCAAATAAGATAAAATCTTTTCCTTTTTCTCCCCAGCAGTAGCGACATTTGGTTCTTCTCGGAAAAAATTATTTTTTTATTCTCATTAAAATTTTTCGGTTCTATTTTATTTTGCCTTATGAAAAAAATTTTCTGGTGTCAACTTTGGCAAACGTACATCATTTTAGTCTATTTTCTTCAAGAACAAGTAATAAAAAAAAGTCAAATAAAAACCTAGTTGACTCGTATAATTTTTCTAACCTTCCAATTGATCATTTAAAAAATTCACTTTTGTCATTCATTTTCTAACTCCTATCTTCATCCCGGACTCAATTTATCATTAAAATTTAATTAATCAAGTACATAATTGACCATCGCCCTTCAAAGGCACAACCCCAAGGCTACAAGCTTCCCCCTATCTTTTTCTTATATTAAATTAGATCATTAATTGAAGATTTTATTTAAAAATTAGTAACAAACTTCATATTTATACTATTTTTGAGTGGAATTTTTTATCGCTCTGTTAAGGAATGATTCTTTTTTTTTTTTGGTTAAGTTACCATGTCATCCATTTAATAGGACCGGGTTTTCATGAGATGATTGGTCTGCTCGGAGCAACGTGATTTAATCCTTGGACTCTGCAAACAGGTGGATTAATAATACAGGGGCTCTGCTTTTGCTTTTTGAATCGATCTCGTTTCAGTTTCTTTTCAGGCTTGGGCACGCGCCTGCCTTCAGAGCGGAATCTCCCTTCCTCTCAGATTCTGGTCCATAGGGTTTACAGCAATGTTTGCTTTTAGAAGCTGTCCAGGCCTTCTCTCCCGTTCTATTGGATTACCGCCGGCAAGCTAACCCTTCTTGAGGGCACCCGAAAAACCACATCTATTGATTCATCCGGTTTTTAATTATCGCCGTATTGTCCATACGATTTTTGACACTTGCCAGTCTGATCAATATGGTCCAGAATATGAACTGATCAAACAAAGCGTGTTTGCTTATTATCTGCGGGGGTGGAGCAGTGCTTGTAGAGTTGTAGTAAGCTGCTACCACGGAAGCCAATGTTTGAGTTGGGGAAACAACACAAGAGCCACCAGGGCTTGTTCCCTCATTGTCCAAATGGAAATTGCAAAGTCTTGAATAAGTGATGACGTTTAATTTTAATTGAATGATGGTTTGTACTGGCACCCCTTCCCCTCCCACCCTCTGATTGTATTGACCCTCACTACGAGCTCTTTGTTGGTTTAAGCAAAACTTTTCTGTATCATCTGCTGGAAATTATTTTTTTTGTGGAATTAATTTTTAAAATCGCTTCCGGCTATTATTTAAGAAAATTATTTTTCTTTTCTCTTAATTTATAATTCATTTAATTTTAATTAGAACATTCATCTTCTTTTTTTTTTAATTATATAAAATAAACTTGTGTTAAAGATGAGTTGGCGAAAATTTTTAATTTGTTAAACCAAATGAACAAACGAAAGGTCTTTGTTATGGGAAAAAAAAAATCAATATTTTGTGTATTATTGTATATTGATTGATGGGATCGGGCCATTGACTTTATGGTAGTCGAACCCAGGATCTCTAACCTTTGGCGTGCTGAGTATTGCACGAAAGTCTAGATACAGGTTAATTTTTAATGCCTTACTGCTTGTGTTATATGAAAGTTTTAACCTTTTTATCGCCTATTTTTTTGAATAAATAAGTCTTATATCTAAAAATAAATAAATTACAAAAAATAAAAATAAATCGTAATTGTAATTTAATTAAATTTTAATAAGTAGCCATGATAAAAAAAATATAATAAAAAATATTCAAAAATTAGTAAATAATCCTTATAAAATTGTAACATTTATAAGATAAAGGAATAAATTGTATACATATGTCAGCAAGGAGCAAATAACCTTGGTGAAACGCAAAGGGCGCTTGGGTTTCGGGTTTTGCAATTGGTTGTAGAGAGAGGGTGGAGGTTGATAAATCTTCCGGGGTCTTATTACTGCCCATAAATAAGAACCTCGCTCTTCATTGCCCAAGTTAAATGTCATATTCACATCCCTTGGCAGATATTTTAATAAAACTTGGTGACTCCAAATAAAAAAAATATGTATTCGCAATTATTTATCATTTACATTGAAACTGAAATTAAACCCGTCTCCTAAAATTTATTTTTTTTTTTTAAATAAAGAGTTTTTATTATTGTTTTATGGAAAATTCTATTTTAGTTACGAACATCGCAGCGAGATTCAAGTTATATAAATAGGGATATAGATGTCTTTTAAAAGGGGTGGAGAAATGAGAAAGGTTCATTTTGACTTCCACTAATCCTGAGTTAATCCGTTAAAGAAAAAAAATAACTTAATTATAATCGTAAACCTGCTCTGGAAGTTTTTCTGTTCAATGAAAAACAATCAGTCCACAGATTTCTATGTTAACCCTTTTTGTAGAAAAATTTACAAAGGTAAGCTGTGCAGCTAGTATTAAATATATATATGTTATTCAATTTAACTAGTATTCATTTATTTTAAATAAATTTTATACTTAAAAAAATGAAGTATATTTTCATTTTCTATTGGACAATTATGAAAAGAACATTCTATACTTTATTAAATTTATTCTTTAAAATATATTAATATTTGTACCATAATATATATATAAAATAAAAAGTTAATTAAATTAAATGTGTAATAATAGATTATATAAAATATATTTAATATTTTTATTATTGCTTTTAACAATACAGGCAGACAATCACCTATTTTTTTAATTTAATTGTTTCATTGTTTTGAAATATTTGGACGAATAGGATTGCAGCTTGATATCACGTGATTTGATTGTTTAGCTCGAGACGTCCGCGTCGGCTGCTTCTCACTCACCTTCCAGTAGAGGCTCGGTCAGCGGCTAGCCAGGAAGCAATCTTGCTATAATCTCGCTTCTCGTCTGAGTCTGACTCCTCCGCCATGATGGATTCCATCTCGACAATCCACTACCGATGCCTTTGCTCCTGGGTTATTTCCTCAAATTCCATTTTACAAACAATGAATTTCGGCTTTCACTTCTCATCTCCAGGTATTTTCCTTCAATCCTTTTTATTCTTTTTATTCATTAATTCTTTTTTGATGTTTTGGCTTCAATAGACACGAACACTTTGAAATTTTGGGGTCTGAAAATTATTATATAATAAAATACATAGAGCATGTTATTTTTTTGTTGAAAATAGCCTCCAATGTATCAAAAAACAATTGAAAAATTTTATGCTTATGAGGCAGAGAGCGTGCTAATGGTGTCTGTATCTTTCACACACACAGACTCTCTCTCTCACTCTCTCTCTCTCTCAATGTAAATGGATCCGTTTTGAGGATTCATCCGCTTCTTCGCTTTGCATTGTTTGCTTTTTCTCAAATGCAATTGCGCCATGTTGTGACAAAAAGTCACAAAGATGTGATAAAATCTAGAAGGGAAAATTTTTAGTTGCAATTCCGCTCATGAAAAATTAATATAATGAAATTATATATTTGCTTATTTTTAAACATATTTGTTATTACTCAAATTCATTTAGGATTTTACTGGAATGGTTTGTTATTACACAACTAGTTTTCTAAGAAACAAGTGGATAATTTTAATCAAATTTTTTTAATTGAACAGAAATCTCAGAGTAGGTTGACGGTTATATAATAATTTATTTAGATATAGAGTCAATAATCTTTGTATTGGTTTAATCAAGCATTGGGAACTGAAAACCTCACAGTGTCTTAAATATATTAATATATTAATTAAAAACTAAATCAATGAGATTATAATATAAATTTTTTTAATTATGTTAATTTAAATCATAGCTACAAATAATAATAAAATGATAAACTATCTTTTCAAAAATTGATTTTTTTATATTACTCATCGTAGTAGCTTGTTAATTTTATAAACAAATTAAAATAATTTTAAATAAAGATTTTTTTTTATTATTTTTTTAAAATCAAATCAAATTTATTAATATATATTTATTTAATCCTATTTATTTCTAATTTTATTGTATCTCTTCCTCTATTTCAGTTGTGACATCAGTTTTCCCACTCAACTATGAGCATGAAAAGACTAACTACATCATCTATTAGTTTGCTTTTTTCCAGCCTCTATTCAGAATCATATTTAAATTGTAAGTATACCTTTAATATAAACCCATAATATAAATTATCTCTTCTCTTTCTCCTTCTTACCAACTATAAAAATACAACTATAACCAAAATTTTGAAAATTATTTAATGTGACAGATTGATTTTGAATTTATCACAAGTTTAATCACATAATGATGGTATAAAGATAACTTCCGTTAAAAAATATGTATTTTTTTTATAATGACATATATTTTAAGGGAATGCTATCTAGAATATGGGTAGTCATCCAGGTCCCTAGTGGGCAATTCAAGCTTTCATTGTTGGCGCTAGGGGTTTGTCCAATATTGAAGCTACTTTATATTCCTACCAAAAATTGAACCAGACATCAAATATTTATTCTTGCAGCATTAACTTCAAGGATTTCATTAATGACTAATTATAGATAATTTCAATAAAAGATATTTCAATTTATAGTTTTCATTTAATTTTTTTTTTTTTTTTTTTTTTTTTTCAATTTAAGCAGCTTTCACACTAAGTATCGATGGAGATGCAGAATCAAATGAAATTTTCTGTGTATTATAAATATACACAAAGTATAAATAAAAAGATAAATGTAACTACATATTTTTTACTAAACCTCCACTCAAAAAATTACTTTAGTTGTGCTAAATTAAATTACTGCGGAACCATTGAGCGGTATGGAAATTTTCTTACCAATAAATAAAAATACAAAAGAAGGCGGTAGATATAAAAAGGCTGACTACCCTTGATCTAGACCATAGTCATCTGAATAACTAGTCCTGCTGTGGTCAAAAATTGTACGCCTTCTAATGTTAAAAAAATATAGATATTAAACTTTAAACTCATTCAAAAAATTTATTGGCATATACAATTTTTTTATATTATTTTTTTTTAATGCTCAATTTTTTTTCAGAAAAATTTGCAAATGGAAGTTTAACATTAGAATTTACCAGAAAATAGAACTGTCGTCATTCTTGGAGACTCCAAAGGTCCTCGCATCATCTTATAGAGCATCTTTGAGGAATAAGATCAACCGTAAGTCACCGTTTATTTTAAAGGAGACTCAGATTTTAATTCACGGGCTAATTAAGCTTTCCAATTTCATATGAGTTTCGTAAATTTTTCCACAAATAAAGACAAATTGATTGTTATAGAAAATTAATAATTAATTAATAGAGAATAATTTGAAGGGTACCAACACACCCTAGTGTCAAGAACAACATTTTATGATGATACATTTTACTCTTTAAACATTTGGTTTTATGTTTATTACATTTTTTCAAATAGCTAATAGAGCAAAAATGTATAATCAGAAAATTGTGTAATTAAAAGAATATTTTCAAATTTTTCTGTTTTTAACAATTTTTCAAGAAAAGAAAAAATAAACATAAAATAAATAATAAATATAATAACAAAATAAATAAAAATAATAAAAGGTATTGATCCAATACTTCAATAATAAATACGCGTCAGGTCATTCATATTCATTTAAATAAATATTTACATTTGAAAACTCTTGCTAAAATTATTTTTATATTTGATTTAATTATTAGCTTAACAATTTTTTTACTTTGATTTATTTAGTTAAATTGTAAATTTATGTAGAATTTTTACACAAAAATATGATGTAGATCAGCGGTCCTCGACGTTTTTTCACAAACCGGATAAATAATATAACATTTGAAAATATAAGAATAAGAATAATTCATTGGCAAAATTGATAAATTTTCAATTTTCCGTGGAACGGCAAAAATATATAATCGCTTTTGTAAATTTTCCTCAATTGCACTTGTACAAGGTGATGTTGTTAATTTATATTTAAATAATAAAATGTAAGATAAATAAATAAAATAAAAAAAAAGGCTTTATTTATATAAAAAATAACATTACTTGGTATAAATGCAATTGATGGCGTTTGGGAAAAACTGATGTACATGAAGGTTATTTTCATTTTTCTACACTATTAGTATTTTTGTTTATTTTTATATAATTTCATTTCTAATTCTTAATTAATTAATTTAATGAACTTTTAATTTATAAAACTTCATTCATTTAAAAATAAAATAGGTATAAAAATGAAAATTATCCTACTTATCCTTTACCTTCCTTTCCTTCCTCTCACACACATATAGGATTTTAGGCCCTACATTCCTTTTATTTTTCTCTCTAGGCTAGGTTTCCTGGCTCCTCACCAGTGAGATCTTCGAAGTTGTAAAGCGGTGTGTATATGCCCGATTGCCATTTTGGCAATCCTTTAGCTTTAGGAATGAAGGGAAGGGTGGGGAGAATAAGCTTCAGGGCTTCTTTTTCAGGATTCGTCGAGCGATTCGATGGAGCTGGAGATATTCCGAGGTATTGTCAATCCCTTCTCCCATTTTTATTAAATTACTTAGGTTTAGGCGGATTAGCTTACCTTAGTCATAAAATATTAATTATTGCAATATTTTAGTTGACCTGACGCTGAACAATCTTATTACTTTTTAAGTGATAAAAATATGAGTTATTACCTTAAAAAAACTTTGCCAATCTGAGTCTCCTCTATATATTTTTAATATAATATATCTTGCAGCAAGGGCGAAGCCAAAAAAATTTTATCTTTTAAAATAAAATAAATCTAATTTTATAAACTTTAAATGTCAACAAAACTTTGCTAATTGCTGAAATTTTGAATTTATTTGTTCTATTAAAAAAAAAATTAAAAAAAAAACATTTTAACATCTCAAAATTTTTTTTCAAAGATCTGATTAAAAAACTAAACCAAATTTTACAAATTCCTTCACTTTTTAATATATTTGACATCTTTTTCTATAAAAAAAAACTTATTTTTTAAAATAGAAACAAAATTACCTCTTCCTCTATCTTCCTACTTGGCTACGCCCTTGCTTGGCAGATCCGACATCGTTGATTAAAGGGGACGAATTTCCAATATTTTTTAATGAAATTCATTTTTAATTTGGCTAAATAAATTTTTCTCTTTTTTCATTTGCTTTCAAACTTTTTTTTACAAACTTTTTTTTTTTTTTGATCATTTTTTTTTCAACTTTGAAAATGTTTTGACTCCAGTCTCCTTTAGGATCCGCCTATTCTTATTTATAATAATATAACAAAAGCATAATAAAAATTTTCAAATTAATTTTTCATAATTCCATTATCAAATAGTCTCTTTCATTTACCTTAAATAATTATAATAATATTTTTTAACTAAATTTTTAAAATTCTATCCTCAAATTTTTCATATATGTTGGGACACTCACTAAAGTCCAAGGAGTATATTTATTTTATTCTGCTTTTGAAACCTTTTTTTTTATAGTGATAGTATTTAAGAGATTTGCTTTGTAAACAAGAGCTCTCTCGGAAATCCGCTTTAGAATGTCTCCTTACGCTCGCTCTTTGTCCCAATTAGGTAGTGTAGTCTAGAGTTTGGATGAAAGAGACGAGTTCTTGGTTGTTTTTTTTTTTTTTTTAATTGTTATTGTTGAAATATAAAAACTGAAACTTGTCATGTTTCATTGGATTCTTGATTCTGATCACATAGATTTCGAACAGCAAGGGAATATAAAGATTCCCTTGTGGAGGGTACATAACATAACACTTCGATTTAAAGACTAATAGTTCTAGGCAGGGAATTCATTTTTTAGTACTCAGTTCAGTTCGGATCTTTGTGTTAAGAGGATAAATTCAATGAAAATACAACAAGTTTCTTTTCGGATTAATTAATAGTACTCTATGAAATTTTTATTAATAAATATTTCAGTTAAAATTTAATAAATTTTCTTTCTCTTAAATTAGAAAATAATAGAGGTGAGGGGGATCACTCTCCCGGGGCTCAAAATAATATTTTATCATAGGTCCCTTAGCTTAGCTTCACTTAACCTTGAATAATTTTTTTGAATTTGGGAGAGTGATCACACTTAATGACTTATTGGAGCCTTTTAAATATTTTTTTTAAAAAGATCTATATGATCAATTTGTTTTGATTTTTAATGCATTTTATGCGAAGAATAAAAAGAATTATCCGTGAGGCACATCTAAGAAGACTAAGAAATTTTTTTATCAAGAAACCTTATCATCAGATGGGAATCTCGACCAATTACCTGTGAATGTATTTTATATTTACATGTAAAAATTATGTATATTAATAAAAATAAATATTTTCCTTTTCTCTTCTTCATCCTTGAATAGCTAACTCGTATTGATAATTCACCAAAAAAAGAATTAATTTTGATTACGAGTTTTATTTAATCATTTGAGAATTTTTTGTTTAGAAAGTCATAGTTCAAGAGAAGCCTGAAAACATACTTTCGAGTCTTCCAACTAGTTAGCTGGTGCTTTCATCTTAAAAAAAAAGTAATAATTCTTTTTACAAATTACATTTTAAATAGTATAAGTCTGATATATTCAATATTTAATATTTTGCATTAAAAATATAACTCATTTTGCATACATCCCTAACTTCACCTATTAGGAGCAGTAACTAATGGATCAGTTGAAATTATTTCCTATCAGATTTCAACAGATATTTACTTTTCCTTCTCTGTGATAGAAAAACAAAGTATACTAGTATCCGGAATGGCAGAGGTGGCGTATACCACCACACCAAAAATCCAAGAGTGGCAATGCCCTCGTGGAACTTTTGACTTTTTTGTTTTATAATCTAAATAAAAACTTTTTATTAAATGTTATCGAAACTTTTTTATTTGAAATAAATATTAGTATTGAATAAATGTTTGGATTTTCAAAGACCTGAAGGATCGGCACTTTGTTTAATCAAAATGATGATGGAGAGCATATTTGTTCCTGAGATTGGGGCTTAGGATGTCGAACTTTCTATTTTTTTTATTATAGTATTTTTTTTACTTTCGAGTAACTTTAATCATAAGAACAGTTTGGACTACATTGTTGGAGTGATGAGGTTTCGGGATGTAAAAATAATCACACCAATGCCCACGAATACGCCAGAGATCCTGGCTGGTTTCAACCTAGAGGGAACTCACGTTCTAATAAAAAAATACTCGAACCATCAAGATTGTAAAAAACTTTAGAATTTGAACAATAGTTAGGGGCGTTATATCAATGAAAAGTACAAAGCTGAAATATGATTAGTAAAAGAAAGATGAAAAATAAATGTTTAATTCTGTCGATGTTTCGAGTCTGCTTCGCGCACAATTTCCCTTTTTTTCCTTTTCTTTTTTTTTCTTGTATGTTTTGTATTTGTTTTATTAATTGTTTGTTGTTTTGTATTTTGTAATTTATAAATTTGTATTTGTGTTTGATTGGACCTAGCCACCGAGGACTT
>JAAAKE020101288.1:0-18384 GCA_010014785.2 Anisolabis maritima
ATCATGCCTCGACGATGATGAAAGTCATAATGCCATTCATTATCCGGATTTTCTGGCCCATGAATAAAGGCGTAACGATACTAAATGAAAAGAGGAAGAAACACCTTTTAGTACAAAAGTCTAATTATATATTATAATAAATTTGCAAAGAACCCTTTTGTGTATATGTATTTCATTTAGAATTGAAAATAATTGTAAGTAGATATATTTATTTAGGCCGAGGCCCAAGTCCTCGGTGGCTAGATCCAATCAAACACAAATTCAAATTTACAAATAAGAAAAAAATAGAAATAGAAATGTATGTTCATTTCAAATAATATGTTTAAACATTTTCATCCAAATAAAAAGTTAAAAAACGTTGCACGCAATAACCCGTGACCAAAAGGAGTAAACGACACCTTAGCCAGCCGGCTAAAACCTTAACAAGGATGGCACGACCTCACTTTATCTGAGCTAAACTTTGCGCATGAAAACTTAATAAAATTTTCACACAAATCTAGTCCTTTAGGACTTGACAAAATTATTAATAAATTTAATCATAGCATGCAAAGGTCATGGTGAGAGATAGACTGCTTCTAAATCCTACAACCGAATGCAAACCTATACTTTTCAAGAATCTGGGCTTATGAATTTTCTTCCTATAATCTAAATTATTTGGCTTCTGTTAATAAATTGAGAAAAATCGGATAGTGCATTAAAAAAAAGGTAACGAAGTAGTAACCTTTTAGCCATCGCTATCCCCTGTATCCTCTGGGAATATGGCACCTCTATCACACGAATATGCAAGTCATGTTGATTTTTATGGTTATTTTTTAGTTCATGTTGTTTAGATAAATAAATATATTTTCATTAATTGAATTTAAAATACTATTTTGGCTACTAATTAATATAAATAAATAAGGACGGAGTCTAAATAGCCTCAGATGCCGAAAACGACTTGAAACAAATGTGATATCTCATGTATTTGAAATATAATATTCAAAATACATTTATATTTTATAATAGTTTTGTTTTTATTAAAAACAGATTTGGTCAAAATTGTTTATACCTAAATGAAATCAAAACGTAAAGAAAGTAAAATCACTATCGATGACTACTAATTTGGGTCTTGTAAGGTATACAAATAAAAATCCCCCATCCAGTGGCCGAAAAGTTAAAGGTATTGACTATATGTCACTATATGATAACTTTAAAAGTCAAGGGGTGTCGATTCGGATCCCAGTAAGTCCGATGAAAATTTATTTAAATAAATATGTCTGGATAATTCGTACCATAATAACAAAATATATAACATTCATAGTCTAAATGCCGAAAAGACTTAAAAAAAATAAAAATAAATTTTTAATAAAAGGATATTTTGTTAAGGCACATCTTTCTACAATAGTTAAGGAGTTGAGATGCCAGCTGACAGGGACATTCAAGTAAATAATATATCGTTGGGTTCAGCATTCAAGTGCCACGTTTCGTTAGGGCATATCGCTTAATATAGTACGGCGATCGCCAATCGGTAGTCCATAAGAAAATTTTGATGATCCGCTGAAAAATCTGAATATCATTTGTAATTTTTATGATTTTTTAATAATTAAACAAGAATAATATTCTTAGAAATTCTTCTATTTTAAATGACATTTATGTAAACTTTGAATACATTTTCAAATTACATATTTGCAATCGCATTAAATTTTTAACATTTGAAGGAAGGAACACAATTAAATCTCAGCTTGAAATAAATACAGCTCTTTGTCATTGTAACGTCATTGGAACCAATAATCGCACGATTCGAATAGGCTTCAATTATTTTGTTTTAATTAAATAAGCATTTATATTCTTGTTATATTAAATAGATGCATTTCTTATTAATAAATTCTCTGATCATTATTTTACAAATATAAAAAAATTAATATTAGTGGTCCGCAGGATTTCACATTCTGGATAGTAGCCCGTGAGGTCCGAAAGGTTGGCGTCCACTGGTATAGTAGATATAAATTCATTAATGAAAGGGTGGTTTTTATTTTTTTTCACCCCCTCTGACGAGGAGTACCCCGATATACGACATATCCTTGGATTTAGAATTCACTAACGAATGTTCCTACACATCATTTATAAATTAATTAAAACCTGTCCTCATGTTGAGACAACTTATAATATTTTCTTTTATTTATTTATTTATTATTTCTCCATATATAAATACATTCCCTATCTCATTATTTTTATTCCTATACAATTTGGCTTTAATTAACCCAATAATAACGGAGATATTAATTTTTTAATATGCCTGTTTTTAAATATGGCTGGCAATGCGACATTGCCATTTAGAAATTGGCCGCTAGCTTCACTGTGCTTCAAAAGTTGGCAACCCTACTATAAAATGTTTTTATTTTTTTTTTAGAGCGATTTCTAAAATCCAAGGGATTAACCAGATTAACGTCAATTTGAAGTTTAACACAACACATTTAATATATTATTAATCCTATTTTTCTTCTGCTTTTTTGATGATCGATTAGCAAGAGAAGAGAATGTCAATCCAACGAAAGAAAGAGAGATCAGCAAATTTTACAACATCTGAAGTTCATCATTTGGTGGCTTTAGTCAAACAACATCTTTATCAAAATGATAAAACTGCTAATGGAGTTAAGAAAAATGAAATTACAAGAGACACTTGGGAAAAAATTGCTCACAAGTTTAATGCCCGAGTCCGTGGTACATTTCGTTCTGCTAAAGTTTTAAAAACTAAATATAAAAATATCAGAAACAGTTTGGCAAAAAAATTTAATGAAAAACGAAAAGCGAGAGGATCTGAAAAGCCACAAAAAAATTCACTTAATGAAACAATCAAAATTGAAGTTGACGCCCCCACAGACTTTCTATCTAAAGAAGAGAGCAAGAATAGATATGAGAATGACCACTTTGAACCTGAAAATGATCGTAATTGTAGTTTAACATTTCCTCTACTGATTTGAGCTCTTATTATTTTTCATTTTAGATTCACCATTTGATGACGTATTGATGCCTGAGAATTTAGAAAATGTTCAAATGGAAGCAGAAGAGGGGTCATCAATTGCTTCTCAGAAAAAGGGTATCTATAATTACTTTGCTTTTAATATTAGATAAAAAATCCAATGAATGAAGAATGATGCCTGCATTTTTGTTGGCTCATATCAAAGGTTAATCTCCTTCCTTTGTGTATTAGAATTATGGGAAAGGGACCGGGTTCAGTAATTGCGTACTTACTCCCTATACCTCTGTTTTTCCTTAGATATTTATGATATGAAATAGCTCAAAGATACATACAAACTCTATGAAGAAATTAATGTGGATATAGGGTTTTTCTGGCAGTAGATTTTGAATTGAGAAGCAGATGAGTCAGCAGAAGAAATAAATAAAAATTATTTTGCTGTCAAGGTTTCGATCTTTCGATCTCGATTAGATTTATTAGAAACCTAATAAACAAACACATATAAATAAAAAATTGACAAACTTTATTAATATCTTGGATTTTATCTAAAAATTGTATCATACACATTTGTAATTTTCATTTGACTGTCCTAAAAGTGCGCGACCAGCGTTCGAAAAGTAGGCAGCAAAATAAATATTTATTTCTCCTTCAAATATTTCAACTTTTTTGGGTAATTTATGTTCTCTTGATTCGATTCATTAGGTAATTTTTTTTTGAAGTTGCCAACTTAGAAAAATCTTTAACGAGTAAAGAATAAATGAAAAAATATGTAAATTATTGGTAATGTTTCAAAAACTTTATTTCTTTAAATGAATATGGGCTAAAAATATATTATATTTTTAACTTTCTCTTACCTATATATGTAAAATTTAGTGAGAAAGTATTGCGATCGCCAAAAAAATCAATGTCGAGATTTCAACGGAAATACACATTTTGAGGTCCTCTGAGTAAAAAAATAGTTCTCGCAAACAAGATTTCTCAAAAACGAAAAAACATTCAAGACTGAAATTTTATATTTAAGCGCATGCACCTCGAAGCTTTTCGAAGTACTAGTACTTTTTTGTTGTACTCTTTAGTTTTTTTCGATTTTCTCAAAATTCGCTCTATCAATTTTTTTGATTAAAATTCATAAAATAATTATTTTTTCGATGATCTTTGAAATGTATTAAACCCCACCCCCTCCAAAAATTAATTGGGGTCCATTTTACTGATGTACTCTTTTTAGTTTTTCTCTTAAACTATTATAAGGATTTTTAATAAATTGGCTTCACCTATAATAAATAGAATAATCTTTAATTATTTTCTACTTCAGAATAGTGTGGGGCCCTCTATTTTAGATTTTAAGTATCCCATTGAAAAGATTTAAAGATTCGTTCTCATGGTAACAAAATATAAATATTTTAAATTCCCATGTTAATAAATGAGATTTAATTGCCAATTTAATTTAAATTTTTTTTTTTTAATTTTAATTATTGATTAATAATTTGGGGGTTTGATGCAACTCTAGACTCACAATATAGATTTTCACCGAACTTGAAAAGTTCATTATTGTATTATCTGACTGTATGTCTGTCTGTACACAATTTTTTTCGAATATCAAAATTTTGACCTTGGATTCGGGAAAACATCCAAATTGGAATACAAATGTGTAATAAAATTGTAAAATGGGTCCTTGGGAAAATGATCCAAATGTTCGCCGAAATTTCACCAAATATCACCAACTATCTATATAATCTACAAATCCACCTTATTATTTCGGAACTGTTGCGAGTTAAGCGAGCAAATCCGCTGCCGTTTCGTGGATGGATTCAAATTCGATGCAGTAATGCAGCTTTGGACATTCCCAGATGTTTAAATTTATCCGAGATTGCTGAAAAACAATTGTTTACGTTTCGGTACCCAAAAATAAAAAAAATTTGCATTTGAGAATAAATTTAAAATTATTTTTTTAAAAGGGAAAAAAAATTTGAGCTACGCTGTTTTTTTTATTATTTATTTATTGATGTTATTAATAAATTAAAGTTATTCTCTGATTGCAGACAACAGAACGTTTACTTCTTCTAAATTACATAGTTCAGAATTAAAAGAATTAACTATCAATAAAAGTATGTGCCTACAAACAAAAACAAAACATCATTTTTTGTAAAATTCAAAAACTAATCTAGTTATATGTATATTCAGCAGATAAATCATGTGAAGAGGAAATATTGAAAACTAAAATAGAATTGGAAAATATTCTAAGAGAATTCTTTCAGAAAGAACATGATCTGAAAATTGCCCATCTTATCGAAAAACATGAGAAAGAAATAGAATTAATGGAACAAGAAGCTCAATTCAGGATAGATTGCTTGAAGGCAGAGCATGAGGCTAGGATGAAATTAATTGAGAATAAAAGCAATTTCTTTGGAAATTTGGGTTGGTTGGTTTAAAATATGATTTAAACCGTGTTTTTATTTTAATAAACTATCTTGATATTTTTTAACGATTGTTAGAACTTTATGTTATTGTCAAATTATCCTAATTAAATCATTCAATCTATTCATATTAATCTAATCTAACTAATCTCCTCTTCCAAATGGGTAATCCCAGGGTCTATCAACTCGGATAAACGCCAAAATGAAAAGAAAAGTGAAATGGTATTTATATGTGTACATATATTAGTTATAAGGTCTTATGATGTTTAAATCATTCATAAATCGGGTGATCAACCGTACTCCTTTGAGGGGGGGGGGCAATGGCACTTTGGGTAGAAAATGAAGTAAATTTGTGTATTTAAATGACTTTCACGGTTTTAAAATCAATTCATAATAAACTATGTTTTGACGGTAAGGGGGGGGGGGTACCCTTGTGCCCTAGATAAATGTTCGATTTTTCTAATCAACAATTATTGAATTATTAAACATCAGGGGATATAAAAAAAATAAGTTTATTGTTACAAAATACAAAATAAATTGTGTAGTATGTATAGTTTGGCGCTGAGTCAAAACTCACGTTGATAGATCTGATTACTTATTTCACGAGTTTATTTTTTTTTTAGAGACCGTCCTTGTTATTTATACCAAGTGAACAGCATTGGTAAGAAGAAAATATTTATACAAATAAAAAGTTTTATCTTTTTTTTAAACTTGTATATTGCTAAAATTATTTTAAAAAATGGAGATATATTTTGACCTAGCTGGGGAGAGGCACTAGCCCCACTCCCACTGCTAAACTAAACTAAATTTATAAATTTGTTCCTATATTTCTTTCTTTGGCATTTGATATCAAACTTCTCGATTATTAAATAGACAAACTTAAGTTATTTTAAATTTCTTATCAAATTTTACCATATAAGAAGAAGGATGTCTTTTCTAAGAATTCTAATTTTTTGATTTGTCACACTTCCAATGGTATTCCTTTTACACAAAAATAGTTGGTCACCTTATTATTCATAAACCTATAGTACTTTTTCACTTCTACTGAAAAGTTTACTTTTTAATATAAAGTAATTATTTTGTTGTTTATTAACATTGTAATAAATAAGCGACATTTCTATGAAAGGAGTTCTCAAAATGTGATTTGCCAGTAAAACTTAATTGAGAGCAAGTGTACCTAGGTTTAAAAAATTTATTTTAATTTAAAAAATTATAAAAAAAAGGCGAGTATGCTAGGTATTATCGGATATCCGGGTTCTTGTGCAATTGAATTTCGTCATTTAAAACAAAAATCTTGGATTGATTCCATTAATAAAAAAAAAAAACCATAGTAAATATACACGTTTTAAAATAATTTTAATTATTTGTATGTATTCATGTTATAAATTAAATAGTAACATATACAAAATATTTTTATTTCTAATGAACCATATAAAAAAATATTGAAAGATTAATAGTCAAGAGTTTTATAAAGATTATCATTTTTGATTGCATATTCGTTCCAATATTAAAATGTAAATATTTTGCTTTTTTCCCACCCTTTCAAAAAATTTTATTTTCATGTTGGCTATTCTAATGTTGGAGTTTCTAATTTGACACCAATAAATGGTTGATATGCTGCTCAATTCACGTTTTTAGTTAAATTTTTTTATTGTAAATTTAGCACATATTGTTTTATCTTAATTGATTTCATTTTAACTAATCGCGATATTTATTGATTTTTCATTTCGTTTATTAGATTATTTTAAAATAAAATAAAAAGAAATGGATGATGAATATGAAGAAGAAAGGGGCTGGGATCATGAAATGGTAGAAGCCGATGTTTGTATTTGTTAATTAATTTATAAAAATAAATAAATTTTTAATAAATACAATAAAATTTTTAGTCAGATGGAGGAGAGGAAGTTGTCGAGAATCCCCAAGAGGTCCTTAAGGAATGTCTGGAAAAATTCAGCACGCCAGATTATATTATGGAGCCTGGAATTTTCACTCAACTCAAAAGGTGTTTATTTATTTTATTTAGCATTAATTAAATTACTTAATCCTATTATTATTATTATATCATCCATAAGTTGGCCTAAGCTATAAAAGGAATAATTTTTTATTAATTTTTTATATTAAAATTTCATCACTAATATAATCAAGATATATAAGTAATATTTTCTTTTTAATTAAACAATTATTTTTAAATACGTCCATTATTTTCTAAAAGTTATAACAATTATACTTTAATTGATCTTACTATTATTAATATAGAGTAAACTAAGAATTTATTTTTAACAAAATTTATTTAACAGACTTAGTGTATGGACTTCATCCCATTTTGACCCGAACAGTCCCGTTTTTCAATAAATTCATATTTGTATTTTCAATAATAATAAACAATTGATCAAGAAATTACATAAAACTACTTTCATGTATCAACTCTTGCAATTGTAAAATAATTTTTTATTCATTTATTGTGAATTAATTCTAAAGAAATGTTTTCAATATGAGGTATTTATAGGTAATAAAAATAAATATTTTTCATCATTTTGACCATAAATTGTTTGTCGATTAAAAATCATACAAAGTGAGATCTACGGCTATCATTATCTCTATTTTTTTGAAAAATGGACTTGCTCCGTTTCAAATAAACAGCTTATATTCCTTATTTTTGCTTGCTTCATCCAGGTTTAATAATTAAAATAAATTTTTTCCAGATATTTCCAAGCTGGTGGAAGTCCTGAACAAGTAATCGAATTATTATCCCAAAATTACACAGCTGTCGCCCAAATGGCAAATCTTTTGGCCGAATGGCTTATTCTTGGTGGTGTGGATGTCACCAATGTTCAAGCAATGGTTGAGAACCATTTAAAAGATATGATTTTGAAAACATTCGACCCTAAAAAGGCTGATACGATTTTCACTGAGGAGGGTGAAACTCCTGGATGGCTTACAGAGATGATTGAGCATCCCACATGGAGATCACTTATCTATCGATTGGCAGAGGAATATCCCGACTGCCTAATGCTTAATTTCACTATTAAAGTAAGTCTTTTATAAATCTTTTATGTTATATCTATTTTTCTATTCTCTATTTTTTTTTGAAAAATAGACATGCTCCGTTTCAAATAAACAGCTTATATTCCTTATTTTTGCTTGCTTCATCCACGTTTAATAATTAAAATAAAATATATATATATATACTATCCATCTCAAATAGGACAACCTGTATCTTTTGTTTCATTTCATTAAATTTCATAATGTTTTACCAAATTATTAAATTTATTTTTTTCGGATTTCATATAGCTCTCCTAATTATCCAAAGTTACAGGTTGTCCAATTACATTTGAAGGGGATAATATATATATATATATTGAGAGAGAGTTCTAAGACTCATTGTTTAATTTTTTTATTAAAGGCAACCGAGTATTAGGAAAATTATGAGAATAACTAAAATAAAATCTCAAGTTATAAAGTTTTAAGAAGTTGATAATAATTTTCGAATAGATATATCTTTTTGGTTCAATTCATAAATCATAAATTGGTTCAATTTTATATTTCACAAATGAAACAGTTACTTCACTTTCTCACTTTAGAATCCATTCTTTCCCGACTTTACTCCACTGAGCCGTCCTCTTCCTTCGGCCATTATTTGAAAGTTAATTAAAATTTTTATTTATGTTGAATTTCTCAAGTTATGATTAGTAAATGATATTTTTCAGCTTATTTCCGATGCCGGCCATCAAGGCGAAATAACGAGTATATCAACTGCAGCTCAACAAATCGAAGTCTTCTCCAGAGTTCTTAAAACTACGATATCAGGATTTTTACAAAATTCGGATGATTGGCAAGACAACATCAAAGAATGTGCTGTAAGCCTTCCATCTTAGATTTTTTCATTTTTTTTTCCTACCCTCACTGTTGTAGATATATTAGTAAGGGAAAAGTACATTTTATGATCATGAAAAATTTAACCCTCCAATTTTTAAAAATATCTTTACAAGTCCAAAGGATCCCGAAGATGTAAAAAAATCTTAATGCGCGTATATATATTTATATATATATATACAGTCAACTCCGGTGAACCTCTGGTGACTTGCATTTCGTTCACTATATCCGAGGTTCACTACATCCGAAGTGCCTTTCTCTTAACCTTAAATGACAGGAATGAATGAAATTGTGAACAAGAAAATAAATTACTACAACAGAAATTAAAATATTTCATTTTTACGAAATGGATTGCACTGTATTTATTAAACTAAAAATATAAAATTAAAATATGTACATACTGTATCTTCGTCTTCAGTACAGGTCGGTTGAGAGAGACTCCCAAAGATCTCTGAAGTAAACCATTTTAATAATGCTTAGTCAACATCGTCTCTATCAGACAACCAAAGTTTTTTAATGTGAGATTTCTTTGAATTCAAAACATTCGAAATATTATCTTTGTTTTTCAAGATGTTACTCACAGTTGATTTACTTAAAGTATGCTTTCGGCCCACGTCTGCTTGCGAAAGACTACGTTCAATATCACTTATAATATTTGCCTTATCTTCTAAAGAAAACACTTGGACGGTGGTGTAGGAGAATTATGTTGTTGTCAACACATTCTTTGAATTGTTTATACAGCAAGGTTTGACCTGAAGTAACAATTTGTCAGGATACAACATAATTTTTCAACAACTTCAAGTTTTATGGTTTACTATAACCGAAGTAGAAGGTTCACTATAAAAGGAAAATTTAATACACATTTCTAATTAAACGGGTCGGGACCCTTGTTTTAGGTTCACTATAGCTGAATGTTCAGTATATCCGGAGTTGATATGTGTGTAGCTTTCTTATTGTCTTATTTCTCTGGAACCACCATCGGAGAAGGATGAAAATTTACAAATTTCTAAAAGAAGAGCCTAAGAAGATATTCAAATTTGAAGTGGCAGGGGTGGTAAAAAAGGACCAACCAATATTAAGAACCACAATTTCTCAGTATCCCCTTTTGAAACTTAGGGGATATAATGATAAGATATTTCTCTCCATTTCAACTGAGAGTAATTTAGACTATCTGTCTCTTTGTATATATACTCGGTGTGTGTGAAATAAAATTGTATATAAAAGCTAATAATTAAAGACCAAAGGCAACACTCACTGCTGAAGTGATACTTCATTTGAAGTTTCCACTTGAGACATCAAAATACCTCCTAAGAAATTAATTTTAATTAATTAATATTCTTTTCCAACATTGTTCTATTCATTCATTTAGAACAACTTTTGTGCTAGCTGTATGGTACATTACGAGAAGTAGATAGGGCAGAAAAAGTTTTATTTTTTATTTTGTTTTTCTAATAAAGACTTTCCTACATTCTCCTCCTAAATTATGTAAATTTTACCTTTTATTTTTCCGCAAAAATTTTCAAAGACTATAATTTAATTAAATTATTTTTAACAGCCCAATATCAAAATGAAAACCTCTTTAATTTTATAAGCAAATCATAAAAAATATTTTTTTTATTCACTCAGGCTCACTTAGCAAAATAGGAGCGCAAATAATTTTCTCTTGAAGATCGCAAAGGTGAGGGAGTTTGACACCTATGATTTAATGTTTCCTTGTTTGTTCATTTGTTTATAATGGGATTCGACAGGGAAGCCATTTTGGCCAGCCACTCATAAATATAAATACATACAAATTAATAAAAAAATTATATATGTATCTTGTTCATTGTGAGAAACACAACTTTCTCTTACCTAAGGTAAGGAAAGCTCATTGATTGCTATCACACCAGATTTTTGCTTCTAGCCACCTATATAAACGAGTCACAATTTTATATTATCTTTTATTTTTAGAGATTTTTCGTTTGTGTGTATAAATCAATTACCAACATTATAAAAAATCTGCTGTGATGGCATCACATCTCTTATCTAAGGTAAAGTAAGCTGTCACAACTGAATTTTTGCGTCGAACGTCCCAAATAGCCGTCCACAATTTTATATATATTTTAGAAAATCACAAAAAAAAACAAGAGTAAAATGGAGACAATTTTTGGGGGGATAAAGGTTTATACAAAGATCATTTAATAAATAATTGATATTTGATTGTTAATTAAAATCATATTAAAGCAAATTTTGAGAAAATTGAAAAAAAAAAAAATACTAAAACAGTACATCAGTACACTATTAGCACTATTTGATACATTTGATTGAAAAGCTTCGGAATGCAAGCGATGAGGGTACATAGCTTAAATATAAAGTTTGAGCCTCGTTTTTTCGTTTTTGAAAAATTTGTTCACACACACAAACACAGACAGACCATTTTGTAAGACCTTTTTTCAAATCTCGACATAGATTTTTTTGTGATTGCAATAATTTCTCACTATTTATTTCATATATAGCTAAGAAAAAGTGAAAAGATGAAAAAAATTGCGTTATTCACACTAGGAACCTTATGGATCCTCATAACCTTCCACGTTTCTTTTTACTTATATTATTAGTCATGTTTCACAAATTATATAAATAAATTTCATAGAATTGATCTCAAAAAATATAATTAAGTAATTTTAATTTCTTTTTAACAAGAAATATTTTATTAAAAAAGTTAGAAGACTGCTCTTAAACACCCTTTCTCCTCTTTTGAATTATATTAAAACTAAAATGCAAACTTTAATAAAACTAATAAATAAATTTGTTTATAGAAAATGGTTTGCCATGGACAACATACCTACGTATATAGCCAAGTTCTTCTCCAAGTTTTGTCTCAAGAGCCAAAAGGAGGTTTCAATATGAAAAGGCTTTCTCAAGAAATCACTAAATGCGCTCAACAAAAGTAAGAAAAAATTTAACAAATAAATGATATATTGAAACTTTTACATTTTAAATATTATAAATGGTTTTCAATAAATGCATCAATCTAGAGACATCCTAAAGATCGTTCCCAAGACCTTCAGCCTGTTGATAACATGTTGCGTGTTATCTACTTGCAGAAAAACTAACGCCTGATCAGTGACATAAAAAATTTTGGGATACGGCTTAAAATTTTTATAATATGAATGATATATCTCTTCAGTCATTCAAATCAGGGACTAACACGTTGTGGGTACTCTAAAAATAACTTTCATAGGAATATTACTGGGATGGCGTTCCGTTTCCTTCCCCAGGAGGAGGCATCACCAATAGTTCGAGAAATTTTTTCTACCTGAACTGCCTTCAACTCAGGATTAAATGCTTTACGACATCTCCTACCACCTCGTACCTCCGTCCTACAGGGAACTATATTCCGAAAACAATTTCAATAAATGGAACGTGATTAAAGCACAACGCAAAAACTTTCCTTATGCCTCATTTTAATTAAAGTATTAATTACACAAGAAACTTTGTGTTCTTGTGACATTTTTAGTCGTGAAAAAAATAAAATAAAAAGACTTTAGACGTTATAAACAAAAATGTTAAAGTTTCTCAATTTTCTCTATGATTCCCCCCTTAAATGTTGTGTTAAGCACAAAAATCTGTTTTACTCGAATTATTGATACATAATTTTGAAATAACACTAATTTACAAAAATTTTCATTCATATTTTACAAAAGTTGTTTCGATTTAACAGGATTTTAAAAAATTACCTTATTATTTTCTAGCGAAATGTCTCAAATTTCTCCAAGCATTATATGACATTTGTTTACAAATTGTTAGCTCATCACATAAACATTGTATATATTAGCTGGAATTATCTAACTATAATGATAATTTCAAGTACAAATGTCATTGTATATAAATAATATACACTTGACAGATTGATGATGGCCGAAACGTTTCAACAAATTTGAGAGTTTTTATTTACATGGTGGCTGCTTACTCCTCTCTTGTCCATATCAAATTAATTTTTATTAATTATTTTTTTATTTATTTGGCATTTCGGCACTCCTAACGCCTCAATGTCTTCTGGTCCTTAAGTTTGGCGCTGGGCAGTTTTCACGGGGCCCGAAGATTAAAAAAAAAAAAAATTAAACTTACAAAGGTCATGAAAAACCGTTCTCTAAAGTAATTTCATTTCTTTTCTAAAAAAATTAAATGGCGATAAATTTAAAAATATAAAAGAAAAACAAATTTGTGTTTCCTCCTTCTTCGCTCCTTTCTTCCCAAACCAAAAGTGAAATTGGGGTAAAAAAAACCTCACACGACACACTCTATTTGGACAATTTAGAAGAATTTAAACAGAATCGTTTGAATGAATCACTTACAATGCCATTTGATGAAATTTTGGATAACTCAAAATGGATTAAAAAAAATTCCATTAACATTAACATTCCATTATAGTATTTATTTATATTAATCTAAAAAGACAAGTTTGGTGAGTCATCCATAATGATTATAAATATATAATCACACAAAAAGAAATTTATTAATTTTATCATTTAAGCTAAGAAAAATTAGTTCTAAAGAAAAAAATTACATCACTAAAGTACTAGAACCCGTTGGCAGATTTTATTCAAAAGTTTCGAGGGTACCTAGCCTAAATATAAAATTTCACTCTCGTTTGTTTTTGAGAAATCTTGTTCACACCCACAGACAAAATACCATTTTGCGAGACATATTTTTTAGAGTTAGGGGACCTCAAAACCTATATTTCCGTTGAAATCTCGACATCGAGTTTTTTTTCCATCACACTACATTCTCAATATACACATAAGAGAAAGTAAAATAGAGATAGAAATAGGCTTATTTATTTTATTTATTATTTATTTTTTTTAATAAAAAGCTTAGCTTTAAAAGGCTGGTTTTTTCAGTCACCATGACGTGACGCCGATCACGATGGCATTGAATGGTGCAGCTGCTTTCCCCCAGGCCTGTCAAGCGTTAACGTCGATGCTCTCCAGGAATGCCTTAAATCCTGCTGATATTACTGTATTATTTAAGAATTACAATACAGACCCCCCACCGCTGGATCTAATACGAACTCCACAATTTCTAGGTGAGTGCATCCTCTCTTTCTTTCTTCATTCTACTTATATGACTGAATAAAAGAAAAGCAAAATAAATTATTGTGGTCATCACAGAGTCAAAAACTTTCGCAAAGAATATATTGTCTAAACTTCAGATTAAGATTAAAATCAACATCCGGCTAAAATGTAATTAATGTTATTTTAAAATTTTTTTATTTATTTCCACACTAATGGAAAATTATTTCTTTTAGATGAATCTGTAACAAAAATTGGTCAAATTGATTTATTTATTTTTTAAGTCTAAATATGACAATTCATCAAGATCCGTACAACCGAATTTACTCTACATCTAAAAATTTTCATCGATTTAAAGTTTGAAAATATGTTGGTCATTTGCTTTACCATATGAGACTCGTATTTTTACTTTCTCTTACCTATATATGTAATAGTACCTGGAATGCGAACGTCTTTCGACAAAGAAGAATGAATTTTAGAGTTTTCAAAGCTAGTACCTTTTCAATTTAACATACCTAAAGATGGGGTTATTCGTAAAAAATAGGCTCCACCAAACAGAAAGACCCTAAATATATTTTCCCAAAGATGAGACCTAGCGCAATCGATTCTGCACTCCCGAAATAGTAAATTCAGCAAATTTAATCAAAATCGTTATATTTTGCAAATTTCATCCTAATCAGTACAGCTGTTGAACGAATTTTCCCAAAGATCGCAATCAATTTCTCGCACCCGAATTAGTAAATACATCCAATTTCATCAAAATCGTTAGAGCCATTTTCGAGAATAAAATACATATATAGATACATACATATATTTAAGATTAGTTCGTTTAATAATAGTAAATTGATATAATGAGTATTGCGATCGCAAAAAAAAGCAATGTCAAGATTTCAATGGAAATACACGTTTTGATTTTGAGAGCCCCTCAGTCCAAAAAATGGGTTTCGCAAAATGCTCTATTTGTCTGTGATCAAGAAAACCAGAAAATAAAAAAATGTACGAGGTTTAAATTTTATTACTATTTAAAAAAAATTCGCTTTAAAGATTTTGAATAAAATTAGTATATCAATTATTTATTAGATAATATTTGAAAACCCCGCCCCAAAATTGTCTGCTGCCAACTTATTCTTGTATGTTTTTGGGTTTTTTTTTCATTGGAATGGAGCTTATATATAAAATTTAATATCTCTAGCTCAGGGTTTGAAAATTTTATTACAAAATGTTGAATAGACAGATAGACAAAGCAAGTTAAAGAAAAGCGTTTAATTAATGACCTTTACCTGCTGAATCCTATTTTTTATTTGTCTCTCTGTCTTTGAACTTTTAATGAATTTATTGAATGCACGAATAAATAGCTTAAATTTATTTATTTTTCTTCCTCTTTTAGAACTACTGATTGATTCCTTATTTCGACCGGGAGTGAAATTAAAT
Organism: Anisolabis maritima; assembly: GCA_010014785.2. Classification (NCBI taxonomy): domain Eukaryota; kingdom Metazoa; phylum Arthropoda; class Insecta; order Dermaptera; family Anisolabididae; genus Anisolabis; species Anisolabis maritima. Next base: position 15,726 of record JAAAKE020101288.1, read on the forward strand.
CCAGAGCATAAGCCTAAATATATTTATCTGTTGGCCTATGCTGCCACTATCTCAGAGAATGTACTCAAAAAAGCCGGAGCCACTCCGAAAAAATCGTTAAATAAAGATGAATTAAAAACAACGATTCAAGCGATCGAGAAAGCGCATAATATCTGTAACGTTAATAGGAGTTCAACTGAGCTTATAGCAGAGTTGTCAACTCTATACACATGTATCAAGTAAGTAGAGGCTATCTTTTCATGGAATAAATACAATATTTTAATTAATTTTAAGATTGGAGAATATTGTCTCTACGGTCCACAAAATCCGATATCTGCTCTTACTCAGAGACAAAAATCATAATCATGAAGCGAGTTGTTGTTAAGAATATTTCGCAATTAACTTTTAAAAAACAAAAATTATGCAAATTACTTTCAGAATCAACATCCCCTAGTTCTCAATTTATGAAAAATAAAAATAATGGTAAATAGTGCACAGAACGAGGCGCAGAGACGAAATAAAAGTTCAGGGGTCGAATAAATAACGATTTTGATTTAAATCAATTATTTATTAGATGATTTTTGAAATGTATTAACCGAAATTGTTTGGAGCCCATTTTATTCTTGTATATTTTTAGGCTTTTTGTCATAAACTACTCTTTTGATTAAATTTTCTCTAGATATAATAAAATGGAAAGTTTTTAAGATGTACTAATTATTTTCCACTTTAAATAGATTTTAAAAATTCCATAGAAAAGATAGGAAAAATGGTTAGCATAAAAATATTTTTAAATTCTCTCTTTGATAATAAACAAGATTTAGTTGCCATTTTAATTTTTTTTTATAAAATTTTGAATGAAAAAATTAATGGTACTACTCTTTACTTCTTTGATGTTGATATATTATATATGAAAGAAAAAATAATGTCTTTTGACAGAACTCACATTACTTTCTCTGATTTATTTAGTAGGTGAAAGTATTGTGATGTTCCGTTAGTTACAGCATATATTTTGATAGCTTTTGATACTAGGAAGCTCACTTTGTTGTTCCTTATATTAGAGCACTCTTCTTCCCTTCTTGATTTTATCATTTTATTCCTCATAGAAGTGAGAATCATAATCTAAAAAAGATTAACATAAAATCGAAATCAAGTAACCCTTAACGAGTCAGTGCAGATGATAGAATTATATTAATTACTATTTTAAATACAGTAAAACCCGGTTAATTAATCCTAGTAAAACACCGTGCAATTGTCTCTGATTTTAAAATTTTAAAATTGTATGGATCGTGTTAAATTGTGTTGCATTTAATTAAAATATAAATTCAAAAACCGTACTAATAAATGGATGGATAAATAAAGAAAGATTTTTTTTAGATTTCCTGTGGTATCGGTGGGTGTGGTACGTTGGGTGGAGTGTACCGTCACAGAGCCCAGTTATTTCAAACTATGTACAGAGCACACACCGACACACCTGGCGTTACTCGACGAAGTGGCTGCCTGTCATCATCTTTTGCATCCCAAAGTTCTTGATCTTCTCATCAAATTATTTGAATCCAAACAAGATGAACTGGAAATTCTTGTCCAGGTATTTTTTATATAGATTTTTATATAGATTGATTTATCCTCTGAGATTATTAAGAGGAGAAAAGATCCTATTTTGTTTCTAAGAATATTTATTTATTTACTTTCTAGTTGGAGATGCGCAAGATGCTCTTAGATCGGATGGTGAACCTACTGAGCCGAGGCTGTGTTGTTCCAGTTGTTAAATACATCAAACAATGTTGGCACCGTGGCGACACAGATATTTCATTAATTCGATATTTTGTCACTGAGGTATTTATTTATTTATTTATTTATCTTTTACAAATTGAATGATTAATAATTTCCTTAAAACAAACAGGTGCTGGAAGCCATCTCACCGCCCTATACACAAGAATTTGTCCAAATGTTTTTGCCAATGGTTGAGAATGAAGAGATCACTGGATCAATGAGGGGGGATGTCGATGTGGACCCAGTCTCAGAATTTATTGGTACTTATTTACTCTCTCTTATTATTTATACACTTATATGAGGAGAAGGCCATAGGATGAAAGTAGTCAGTGGCGTAGGGCTCAAGCCTCCCCCCTCCCCAATGGACTTTAATAAAACTTATTTAATTAAAAATTTCCTCATTCATTTTAAAAGTTCATTTGCTTTAATAAAAATATTAAACTATTAGGTTTAAAACTTTCACTTCCTATATATATATATATAGGAAGTGAAAGTTATATATATATATGTGTGGAATAGTGTTTTCACGGTCCGCGTTGATTGTTGAGATTTACTATCGACGATTCGGCTCTCCTTTTGAAGCCATTTTCAAGGTTGGCTGTTTGATTTCGGGGTCGCAGTCTTGCTGATCCCCAAATTTGGTTGGTCGATGTCTCAAAGGTTTGGATTAGCCTCTGAAATCTGAAATCTATGAAATGGAATTGGTTGGGTATTGTGCTATTGGTGTTCTATTGACTTCGAGACCTCAATCTGCCTACTCCCCGAGTCGGAATGTTTGTGGATATAGCCATCTATCGGGACCCCATGAAGTTACTTTATTTCCTTACTCTAACTCCTATATTCATTTCTGGCTAGCTAACTACTCCTAATTCTAATTCCATCCAGTCCCTTTATCCCAACCTAATCTCTG